>CAUYUJ010007313.1:135000-281940 GCA_963575745.1 Prorocentrum cordatum
ACACATCGCGGGCGGGGCGCGGCCAACGAAAGTGGCCAAGGATGGGCCGAGGAGGCCAAGGATGCAGCCCTTGCGCGGACTCCGGATCAGATCCTCCTCCTCCTCCTCCTCCTCCCTCCTCCTCCTCCTCCTCCTTCTCCTCCTCCTCCTCCTCCTCCTCCTCCTCCTCACCCTCCTTCTCCTCCTCCTCCCACCCCCAGCGGGAGCGCATCGTTCAGCCGATCACCGTCCCCACTGGTGTGGCCTCAGGGTACCCGTGGGAAGGTTGCCCACCACCCTTACTGTGCGGGTGGGCTGTACATCTCGCCACCGTCGAGAAAAAATGCGAACGTCCGAGCGACGCCAAAAAGCGAGCATGATGCGTGCGTGACTCATAGCATGTCGATAGAGAAGGCGGAGGAAGGGCCGCCCCGACGCCGCCAGCGAGAGCCCAGCCCGCACCCCCCCCCGTCCGCAGCGTCGAGCCGTCCGGCAGGGCCACGTCCCTCGGCTCCGGGTCGCCGCGAGCCTCGCACGGTGCCCGGGAGGAGTGCCCTCCCGAGGGCCTGCTAGGGGCCCTCGAGAGACGCAAGGGCTGCGGATGGACCTGGCACGCTGTGGAACTCCCGAGTCTGGCGCGGGAGCTCCAGGGATCCGCCGGCCCCCGCTTGCCGGGGGCGACAGGGCGTGTGAGATGACTGGCTGTCCCCCTCCTTGCCGTCGCTCGGACGTCCATTTCCCGTGCATTCTTCGGCTTTGCGCGTGTTCTGTTGGCTCGATGGTCCCGGCAGGTCCTCGATGGTTCTCGCCGAGAAAACACGCACACGTCCGAGCGATGCCAAGCCTCTGCTGGGGTCCGACACCCTGTTCAGGGCGGGGGCGTACGAGCTCCCCGGCGCCTGCCTGGCCCGGAGCCTCCGGAGCCTCTGGAGCCTCCAGAGGAGCCCCAAGAGTGCTCCAGAGAGCCCAGACAGCGTGCCAAGAGACTCCAAAGTAGCGTCGAGACGGCCCATGGTGGCGTGGCCCCACGACGGTCAACGATGCCTTTGAGACGGTCCACGAAGCCCCCAAGACGGCCCAAGAGTGTCCCCAAAGGGCCGCCACGAGAACCCCAAGAAGCAAACATCGTCCCATTCCCGTGGGAATCGTACTTTTTTGCACGCTCGCCTTTTTCGCTTTGAAAGCGTCCAAGACGGGCCAAGGAGGCCCCAGGATCGTCCCAAGACGGCCCACGAGGCCCCTAATGAGCCCCAAGACGGCCTGTGAGGCCCCTAAGACGGCTCCAAGGGCCCCATCTAAACAGCCCAAGACAGCCCCAAGAGGGCCCTGAGAGGGGCCAAACAAGGATAGTAAGAACTGACACTCCGAGCCTTTCCCCCCAAGAGCGGCCCAGGAGTCGCCAAAGACGGCCTCAGAGCTTCAGTCTCAAGAGGGGCCGAAGAGGGGGAACTCGAACCTTCACGTCGAGCCCTCCGCCCCAAGATGAAGGGGCCCCAGGACACACAAATAAATACACACAATCAAAAGGATTCCCCATATTTTCCCATATTTTCTGAGTTTTTGTCTTCCCCCCACTACCCATATTTCCCCATATTTTCTGGGGTCGACGATTAATTGTGTCTGTGTGTTTTTTCCCCTCCTGAAACACGAGATCTGCCACGACAGAGGTGTGAAGGAGCCTCGGGCCTCAACCGCCAAATGCATTGTGAGCTGCCTGCGCTGCGTAATAGTGTGAACGCTACTGCGTTGCCGTTTGGTGGCCGTGATCACCCGGTGCTGCTATGAGCAATTGTTATGCGGTCCGTGAGCATGCGGTAAACAAGACTGCTGGAACTACTAACCCGTGGTGAGAAGCACTGCTGTGTTGGAGACGCTCGAATGCACCATATCGCCAGTAACAGCATTGCCAGAGCAAGACGGACGCGAACAGCGCAACGTGTTCCAAGCGACCCTGTCAATGACGATGCTGCTCGGACCAAAACCTGCCTTGCGCAGAACGACCATTAGAGTTCGAGCACCGATCGGGCCCTCCGTTTTTCCCCCAACTGAGCTTGCACCCAAGGGCTCCCCCTCCTCTTCCTGCAGGAACTGGGTGGCTCCGCCGAGGCTTCCCTCGGTGCCTGGTCGCTGGGCGCCCGTGGGCGCCTCGTGGGCGCCTCGTGCTGGGCGGGTCGGCCGAGGCGTCGCCGAGGCTTCGCGGAGGCTTCGCCCGGTGTCCCCACGGGAGCGCCTCGTGGGCGCCTCTCCTGCGCTGGGCGGCCGTAGCCTCGCCCGGTGACCGCCGCGCGGGCGCCCCGCACTGCGCTGGAGGGCGGGCGCGCCGAGGCTCCGCCCGGTGTGACCGCCTCGTGGACGCCTCGCGGACGCCATCGTGCGCCGGGCGGTCGCATACCCCTTGGAGGCCAGGGAATTGGCACCAACACCAACACAGGGGGTTGCCTCCACAGGGGGGAAGATGATCCTAGATTTCGGTGTTGGTGGGAAGCCAGCATATTACCACCATCACCGAAATCGGGATCTTTCTTCCCGCGGTGGAGGAACACCGCCGATATTGGTGTTGGTGTCAATCTCTAGGCCTGCGATACCCAGACCCCTTGGCGCTGTGCAAAAATCCCGACGGGAGGCTTTTCGCTATTTTCGACCTCCAGGGGCCCTCGCCGGGCCTCAGGGGCCGCCAAGAAACGACACAGGATGGAAAGCCGGTCCTGGAGAAGGGGTCCAGACCCCTGGGGGTCGACGTTGTGAAAAAATCACGATGCCCGGGGTCTGGGTATGTTGCAATAAAGATATGTTTTACCACGTAGCTTGAAACACAGAGCTGGCAACACGCAGCTTGTACCACAAAAGCTTACACCGCGCAGCCTTCAACACAAATCTTGCACTGCCGCATCTTGTGTTGTTGTTTCCCCCCGTCGGAATGCCTTGCTCAGATGTTCCTTATCCGTTCAGGTAAACCGCTACATCGGCAGAGCTACGATTGTGGATGCCACGACAATGGACACCTTAATAGTCCTATCATCGAGTTCAACATATGTTTAAAATGTCGGAAAATGTCCTGGAAAGGTTTTAATCATGTTTATTTTTGTTGTAAGCATGTTTAAAACAGTTTTAACACATGTTCTAGACATCTGGAATTTATTGGGAAACATGTTCCCTCCACAAAACTACGAGAGCTTCCCAATGAAGACGCCGATGACGCCGATGATTTCAAGCACGTCGCAGTCGGCCTAGCATACCCGTGCGGCCATCGTGCCTCACCGCAGCGCGGGTGGCACCGCAGCGCGAAGAGCAGGGCCGCCAAGCAGCTCAGGAGCTCGAAGCCGAACGAGTCGGGCTACAAAAGGCGAGCTCTTGAGGCGAGCCGTGGCCTGGGAGACAGGGCGAGGCGTGCAGTGTCCATGGGTATGGACCCCTTGAAGCATAGTCGGCCAGCTAAGCCAAGCCACATGCGGGAGCGTGAGGGAAAGGCCGAGGGAGGAGGAGGAGGAGGAGGAGGAGGAGGGAGACACAGAGACTCAAGGTCTCAGAGCCGGGCAGAGGAGCGAAAAGATCTGCCATAGCCCCGAAGGCCCCAGAATCGGGCAGCGGAGCGAAAAGATCTGCGACAGCCCCGCACTCGGGCAGAAGAAGGGGGAAAGAGACAGAGAGGGAGAGAGGATTGCGGCCCATTCGAAGCCGCCCGCGGACAGATGACCCGACGACCTGCCATTGCTCGGACGTCCATTCCCCGTGCATGCATCGGTTCCGTGCGCTTTTTTTTGTCTCGCAAGACCACCCATCATGCTCCTCGATGGCCCCCACCGAGCACACGTGCACACTTCCGAGCGATGCCAGGGCGATCCGGCAAACTCCGAAGTCCCCAGGGCGATCCGGCAAACTCCGAAGACCCCACCAGACCGTCCTGGGGACCCCCGAGAGGCCCGAGGCGCTCGAGGCACCCTCGGAGGCGCCGCCCGGGCCGCAGAAAAGAAATCGCCCGCCCACTCCGAGCCACCCCCTCCTCCTCCTCCTCCTCCTCCTCCTCCTCCTCCTCCTCCTCCTCCTCCTCCTCCTCCTCCTCCTCCTCCCCCCCCCCCGCTCGCGTTCCCATCCCTCGTGCCTCGCGCCGCTGAGGTCACGGAACGGTTTGGGCACCGGGCAGTCTTGGGACATCGAGCTCGGATGTCGCACGAGGGTCTGGTGACCAAACCGTCCTGTGGGTCCCGTCGCCTTCCCGCGTGGCCCTGGCCCGTCCTCGTTATACCCTGGCCCGAGCGAGAGAGAGAGAGAGAGAGAGACAGACGGGAAGAGGAGGGGCCAAAGTTCGGCGGTGGAGAAACCTCCCTTTAGTAGACCTCCCTTCAGTGAATACGGCCTAGGACCGACACCGACGGTCCTGGACCCGCAAAAACGACGGCCGCGACGCCCTCTCGCGAACCGACAACGGCCCATTCGCTAATCGACGTGTCAGGGTAGGAGGTCTATCAACCTCCGAAGGGTAACGAGGGAGAACTGGGCCACCCGACTCGGCGCACCCGCGCCCCGCGCGTGCGCGGCCATCTTCGCGCCCTCTCGCCGCCGCCCGGGAGAGGGGCGCCTCTCCGGCGCAGCTCGCGCGATGGGCTTCTCGCCTCCACGGGCGGCCTGGGGCAGCAGAGAGACGGGAAGAGGACGGGCCAGGGTACAGTCAAAAACCCTAATAAGGACGCGCGGTACAGTCATCGGCCTGACCTAAGGAACGATAAATAAGGAACGAAGCCCCTTTTTATCCCAAGGAATAACGCATAAGGAACGATAAAAAAACAAATAACGCACGAGGAACTGTAAATAACGCATGCAAACCTAAGGAACGACCGAGCCCCTTTTGAAAAGTAAGAGTTCCTTATTCAAGCCGCTCACTGTAAGGACGCAAGACCCTTGGAAGCCGAAGTTGGGATTTTCGGGGCGGCGGACGACGAAAACCCCAGGGACGCAAGAGCAAGGAAGAGCAAGGACGCAAGGGCACCCTGAGCAAAGTCGCGCGTCCTTACTGCGGTTTTTGACTGTAAGCAGAAGGCAGAACATCCACCCCCGGAATGCTCACCCCGACACGCGAAGCCGTTCAGCAGCCGCACCCACAGAGGGAATCGAACAGGGCAGGGCTGCCTGGCAAACGCCCAGGGCCGTTCAGCAAACGCCCACTGTCGGGTCCGGGTGGTTTCCTCCCTGTGAGCAAGGAGGGAGAGCGACAAGCCACGCGCAAGAGCAGGAGACGCATCGGCTGCTCGACGTCGAGGGCAGCAGCTGCAACGGCGGTACAGTAGGAGCTCGACCACAGACAAACCTTCGACGAGAGACCCAACCCCAAGACCCCAGGACGTCCATCGATTTTTGTGGTGGCAAGGTCACGGTTTTCACAGCAAGACCGTCGAAACCCAAGAAACTCGGGGCACCCTGGAGGCAAGCAAGGTGTTTCTTGGCGTGGGTCTACACTGTCGTTTCACGGAGCGCACAATACATCTCGATTGCGTGTCCTGACAGTTCTCAGACCTCAGGGCGCCAGGACGCGTCCTGCCGGCACCCGCCAAACAAGTGAACCGTCGTCGCCATGTTGTCAGTCGCGGCTTCGCGATCCTCTTGTTGAACGTCCCCAGATCTCGTCGAACTGCATTTACGGTCGGACCTAGGACATAAAAAAAACATCCTTTAAGAACATGAGACCCTCCGCCGGCCAAAACACCCCCAAACTATAAGATCGCTCGCGCGTGCCTCGCCCAAGATGCAAAAGAACATCCAACGAACACGGAGAACACTAAGGTACCCTCCCCGAACCAACCTCGATGTTATACCCCGGTCCGAGTGTAATCATCATAAGGTCCATACATATGTCAATACACCCCTGCCCCTCCTCTTCCTCATGCTCCTCCCTGCTCCCCCTGCTCCCTTCAAGCCTCCTCCTCCTCCTCCTCCTCCTCCCCCTCCTCCTCCTCCTCCTCCTCCTCCTCCGCCTCCCCCTCCCCCCCCCTCCCCCTCCCCATCCTCTCCCTCCCCCTCCTCGTCCTCCTCCTCCTCCTCCTCCACCTCCTCCTCCCCTCCTCCTCCTCCTCCTCCTCCTCCTCCTCCTCCTCCTCCTCCTCCTCCTCCTCTCCTCATCCTCACCCCCCTCCTTCTTATCATATTCCTCCTCCTCCTCCTCCTCCTCTTCCTCCTCCTCTCCTCCTCCTCCTCCTCTCCTCCTCCTCCTCCTCCTCCTCCTCCTCCTCCCATCCTCCTCCTCCTCCCTCCTCCTCCTCCATCCTCCTCCATCCTCCCTCCATCTCTCCCATTCCCCTCCCCCTCCTCCTCTCCTCCTCCTCCCATCCTCCTCCTATCCTCCTCCCATCCTCCTCCCATCCTCCTCCCATCCTCCTCCCAAACTCCTCCCATCCTCCTCCCATCCTCCTCTCCTCCTCCTCCTCCTCCTCCTCCTCCTCCTCCTTTGCTCCGTCATCGCTGCTTCTACATCCCCCGCTTCCTTCTCGCAGAGGCGGGGTCGGGGGCATCCAAAAGGGGGGGAGGGGGGCAAATCATGGCCGGCGGCGTGTGCGCGGCCCAGGGGGGGCGCTGGGGACGCGTTGAAATTGGAAGCTGCGACATGCAATCTGGAAAGGTATCATGGCCACGGCCACTCTTAGGTCGGGCATGTCCTCCTACAGGCGGATTGTGGGAGAAAGATAAGAAAGAGACAAACACATTCAAGCATAGTCCCAAACTGATAATAATCGAAACATAGCCACCATGGTTTTGACAATATGTTTGCATATTCCTCCTGTAGAGGGACATGCCCGACTTAACCTCAGCCACCACCCTCCTCTTGGCCGCTCCCGAGGGGGGCGGGCGCGACCGCCGCGAGAGCCGCGGGCCCAGCATTGGCGTGGGCGCTGGACGCGCAGCCCATGGCGCGGGGGCGCGCGAGGGAGCGGCGCGACGGGGCGGTGGCACGGCGCCCGCTGCATCGCCAGCGTGGAGGAGGGGGGGGGAGGGGGGGGGAGGGGAGAGGACGGAGGAGAGAGGAGGAGGAAGGAGGGAGAGAGGGCAGAGGAGAGAGGAGAGGGACAGGGAGCGGGGAGGACAGGAGAGAGAGAGAGAGGAGAGAGAGGAGACAGGAAGGACAGAGGAGAGAGGAGGGAGGGAGGAGGGAGTAGGGGGGGGGAGCAGGGAGGATCGAGGAGAGGAGGAGGAGGAGGGAGGGAGGAATGGATGGGAACATAGATCTTCAACAATGCGTTGGGCCTCGAGGACGCTGCCGACCACCCAGGTGATCGCACATGGGTCAGCTGATCACAGACGCTGCGGTGGAGCCAGCGTGGAGGAGGGGAGGGGAGGGGAGGGGAGGGGAGGGAGGGAGGGAGGGGAGGGGAGGGGAGGGGAGGGGAGGAGGGAGGGGAGGGGACTTGGAGGGGAGGGGAGGGGGAACCCCTGGCACTCCCTCGAGGGGGAGCCCCTCGCTCGCCGCGCTGGGCGCGCCGCAGGATGCACGAATCGTCCGAGCTGCAGACCTCAGGGATGTCGACCTCTGCGGCTTGCGGGCCCTCTCGCTCGGAGCTAGAACTCACCACCGAGGACGTGCCAGCGAAGCCATGCGGGGGGGGGAGAGAACGGCGGGCAGAGGATAATGGAGGAGGGAGGGAGAAGATGGAGAGGGGAGGGGGATAGTCCAGGTATACAGAAGGAGGGACGAGGGAGAAGGCAAGACAGCGAGGGAGAGCATACGTCGAGGTGGACGAGGCTCGGGAGCACCAATGAAGTTAGTATCAGAGCCTGCCTCCGAGTCTGGTGGAGTTCACGTTGGGGGCCAGAGCTTGCCTGGTCTGCGTCCTGACTCCGAGCAAGTGTGATTAAGGATCAGAGTCTAGGTCTAGGTCTGAATCAGTGTGGGGCGGAGCCCTGGTTCGAAACCGATTCTAGGGTGTCAGGGTCTCGATCTGAACATTGGACTGACCATGGTGTTCTCGAATAGGAATACACGCGCTCGAAGAAACAACATCCACCTAAACTCTACGGAGCCGTTCCTGCACGCAACAAGCAAGTCCTTGTCTGGGGGGTCTGGGCACCACGAGGCGCATCCGAAACCCTAGCCCCACACGCCACGAAGACGTTTTGATGGAGAAAGCTTGAAATTCCCGCTGGTAGCGCACCGTCGTCACCATCCCCATCCTCGTCCTCATCCTCCTCCTCCCTCCTTCTCCTCCTCTTCCTCAGCATCCTCATCACCATCACTATCAACATCATCATCCTCATCATCATCAGCATCACCAGCATCATCATCATCATCATCAGCAGCAGCAGCAGCAGCAACATCATCATCATGCATCATCATCATTGTCCTCGTCCTCGTTCTCGGCCTCATCATCATCCTAACCTGCATCCTCACCCTCGTCCTCATCCATCAGTAACGTCGTCATCACCCAACAGCAGCACCTGCATCCTCCGCATCATCACGATCACCGTGACCATTATCAGCATCATCATCAACAACATCATGATCATGATCATGATTATGACCACTATCGGCATCGTCACAATAATCATCATCATCAACAGCAGCATCATCATCACCATCATCATCATCATCATCATCAGCATCAGCATCGTCATCATCAACGTCAACATCATCCTCTTCATCCATTCCTCAACATCCCGATCACTATCGCCATCGGAACATCATCGAGGTGCGACTTATCAGCATTGACCTATTCGTCATCATACCCATCGTCATCATCATCAGCATCATCATCATCATCATCGTCCCCCTCATCATCCACATCATCCTCGTAAGCCTCAACATCCGCATCCCCCCTCATCCTCGTCCTCCACATCCTCATCATCCGCATCACCATCGTCCACCTGATCATACTCAACATCATCATCACCATTACCGTCATCACCAGCATGATCATCCTCGTCCTCATCCTCCTCCTCCTCCTCATCATCATCATCTCACAATCAGCATGCTCCTCGGCATAATCAGTCTCATCCTTAGCCCCATCCTCGTCCTCATCCTGATCATCCTCATCATCCTCATCATCCTCATCCTCATCAGCAGCATCGTCATCACCAGCATTGTCATCCTCATCATGATCATCCTCATCCTGATCCCCATCCTCATCCGCATCATCCTCGTCCTCCTCATCATCCTCATCATCCTCCTCATCATCATCCTCATCATCATGCTCATCAACATCATCCTCAACAGCGTCATCATCATCATCATCATCATCATCATCATCATCATCGTCATCATCGTCATCGTCCTCATCAAGCTCATCATCACCCTCACCACCCTCATAATCACCACCACCGCCACCGCCATGATCATCATCAACATCATCATCATCATCGTCCACCTCATCATGACCATTTTAACCAGAATCGTACTCATAATCCTCATCACCATCATCACCACATAAACATGATCATCATCCTCGTCCTCATCCTCACCATCATCATCACCAACACCAACATCCGCAACATAATCGCCATCATCATCCGCATCATCACTCTCGTCCTTCGCCTCATGCTCCCCCTCTGCCTCCTAATCATCATCATCAGCATCATCATCACCACCATTGTCATCATCATCATCATCATCATCATCATCATCATCATCATCATCATCCTCATCCGCATCATCATCAGCATTCTCCACCTCCTCCTTCATCATCTCTAACATCCTCGTCCTCGTCCTCATGTTTGGCCGTCTCATCCTCATCCCCATCCTCACTTTTAGCGCCCCCTCACCAGAATCTTAGCTAACACTTCCATCCTTAACCTCATCGTCATCGTCATCATCACGATCAGCATCACCATCATCACCACCATAATCGTCATCATCACCATCATCAGCAGCATTATCATTATCACCAATATTCATCATCATCAACCTCAGTATCATCATCATCACCCGCATCCTCATGGTCATTACCCTCATCATCGTCATCAGCCTCCACCTCCTCCTCCTCCGCCTCCTCCTCCTCATTGCCATCATCAGCATCATCATCACCTGTATCATCGCGAGTCGCATCCTTATCCTCATCATGGTCATCGTCATCATCATCATCAGCATCATCATCATCATCGTCGTCATCACCATCATCACCACCAACACCATCACCACCATCATCATCATCATAATCAACATCAACATCATCATCATCTGCTTCATCATCACCCGTACCCTCGTCATCATCATCGTCCTCATCCTCCTCGTCCACATCATCATTATCATCATCATCAACGCCAACATCATCAAAATCCGCTTCATCATCATCAGACTGATCATCATGATCCTCATCATCATAATCATCAACATACTCATCCGTTTCATCATCACCTTCGTCGTCGCCATCATCATCACCCATCTCATCATCCGTATCGTCCCCATCATAATCATCATCATCATCATCAATATCAGTATCCGTCTCATCCGCCAACTTCGGGGCATCATCACCTTTATCAGCCTCATCATCATCCGTATCATCATCGTCATCTTCAGCTTCGTCCCACCCCTCATTATCATCACCAGCACCATCATGATCATCATCCTCCTAATCATCACGATCGTCATCATCATGATCCGCTTCAGGATCAGCATCCTTCTATTCAGTCTCCTCTTCATCGACCTTATCCTCACCATCATCATCATCATCATCATCATCCTGATCATCATCATCATCAGCAGCATCATCATTCGCACCCTCATCCTCATCGTCATCACGATCCTCAGCCTCAGTCTCATCTTCATCACCATCACCCTCCTCATCATCATCTTCACCATCGTCACTGTCACCGCAACATCCTCCTCATGATCATCCTCAACATCAACATCACCGCATCCTTAT
The DNA here is from genome assembly GCA_963575745.1 of Prorocentrum cordatum. NCBI lineage: Eukaryota > Dinophyceae > Prorocentrales > Prorocentraceae > Prorocentrum > Prorocentrum cordatum. Next base: position 145,818 of record CAUYUJ010007313.1, read on the forward strand.
CATCATCCGCATCCCCATTATCATCCGCATACCAATCATAATATGTATCATCAGCATCATCATGAGCATCGCCATCAGCTTCATCCTCATCTTCGTTGTCTTCGCCATCAATATCATCAGCAGCATCCTCATCACTGTTATGATCAGCATCAGCCTCATCATCACCACATCCTTATCTTCACAATCCCCATACTCATCCTCATTACAATCCTAATCAGCATCATCAACTTCATCATACACCTCGACTCATCGTCATCCTCCTCTTCATCATCACTTTCGTCATCCTCATCATCATGATCACCATCATCATCGTCATGATCAACACCATCATCCTCATCATCACCATCACCATCACCATCTTCATCATCCATATCAACATCACCGCCATTATCCTCCTACTCTTCATCCTCCTTCTCGTCCTCATCAACACCGTTATCAACATCATCACCATCATTAACGGCCTCATCATCAGCACCAGCATCATCATCGTCATCCTTATCCTCATCCTCAACATCAACGTCCTCATCACAATCATCATCCTCATCCGTATCGTCATCTTCTTCATCACCATCATCATCCTCATCCTTCGCATCAACATCGTCATCGTCAACCTCACTATCCTCACTCTCATCCGTGACATCACCATCATCATCATCACCACCACCATCAGCATCATCACCATCACCGTCATCAGCATCATCATCGTCCTAATCAGCATCCGCATCCTCATCAGTATCACCAGTAGCATCACCCTGATCATGATCATAATTACCATGATCAGCACCCTCAGCATCAGCATCATCATCCACATCGCCACACTCTGTCTCCTCCTCCTTCGCATCATCATTACGATCATCATCACTATCGGCATCATCGTCCTCTTCACCACCCTCATCCTCATCAGCATCACCTGCAGCATCGTCATCATTCTTGTCATCGCCTCATCCTCATCCTCATCATTAGCATCAGCAGCATCATCATCATCACCATCATCATGATCATCATCATCATCCTGAGTCTCGTCCTCCTCCTCATCATCAGCATCTTCATCATCATCATCATCATCATCATCATCCTCACCCTCCTCCTCATCCTGGTCAGCATCCTAATGCATCATTACAAGCACCGTCCTCATCCGCACCATCATCCTCGTCATCAACATCATCATCCTCGTCCGCCCCATCATCATTATCATGCGAATCACCACAATCATCATCATCCGCATCCTCATCCTCATCATCATCACCGTCACCCTCATCATCACCATCACCACCATCACCATCAACATGATCACCCTCACCACCATCCTCATCGCATGCACCACCCTTATCATCATCAGCATCATCATCACCATTTACATCATGTTTTTTTTTTGGACCCAAAGGGCTCAGGAGGCTCCAGGGGGTCCCAGTTGAAGGCGGTCGACACCTTGGTCGAGCAGTCCACGGATATCGTTGGCGAGGGGGGGGGGGGGCACTGTCCGTGAGGAGCGTCTGCCTGCCGAACGGCAGGCAGGGCGCGAGACAGCCGCGTTCCCCCACGCGGCCCCCCCCCCCCACGCCATCTGTCGGAGCCCAGGCGCGGGAGTCGCACCAGGCCTCTGGAAAGAAGAAGGCACTATCGAGCGCCCACATCATCAGCAGAGACGAGTCCAGGGCCCCACCCCAGACACTGAGAGATGCTCAGACTAGGCTCCTGGGGGGGGCCTCGAAAAGCAAACGTACCCGTCTCTCAACACGCCAGGCTTCAGCAACAGGCCTATGCCTGCGCGCCCTGGCCCGCATGCGGGCATGTATCTGCTGAGACACACTGCCAGAAGAGACAAGGTGCCGACGACAGTTGTGAGCAAACATAAACGCGTCAATTATAGCAGCCGATAGGAGTAGCACCGCGCGAGGACGCAGAGACGTGGGAAGCAGAGCAGACAGCCAAGGAGGGGATTCCGAGAAGGGGGGCATCAGTTCTCCGAGCCAATGTTCACATATCCAATAGAATCGGGAGCATCTCGCATAATGGGCAATATCATCAAGGTCAGAGAGAGTAGGGTCGAAGGAATCAGCACAGCATCCAAACAGGCAACCATGCGACTGGGTGTGGAATCTGGCCGACGCGTTCAAACCTCGAGCAAGCACACGGAGAAACGTCAGGCCCATGTAGGGCCCAGTCTTCTTGACAACAAACTTCACAGCTTTCGAAACTTGTATCGCGGCATCCTCGGGAACCCCATTCAACCACCTCCTCATCCTGATCATCAAGTCCTGCTTCGCATCATGTGCAAATTCAGGCGATGCAGCAATCAAGCGGTAGACGGCTGCCTGGAAGCTCTTGCCCTCGACAGGTATTCCCGCGGGCGAGCAGGACAAGGTACCACGAACACTTCTGAATGTCGCAAGCAGAGCAGGAGCGAAGCTAAAACTAGCCCAACCAGGCATAGATCTGATAATACATGCATCATCGGAAGCAAAGGTCTTTGCCAGATCCTCAAGAATCTCAAGAATCTCCGAGCACTTCGAGACCAGTCGGAACTTCGTAGCCCGAGACACCGCCTCCAAGTTTTTGAACTGACCAGGGAACCCCAGAGAGGTCATATTCGTCAGCATCTCGTAGTTGAAACTAAAGCGCGGCCCCACCACTAAGAGCTGCAAGGCATTCTTATACGCTGCAATCACCGGCCTAGAGAGAGGTGCAAACTGCATGACAAAGGATAGTAGGCTAAGACATAGAGTGTTGAAAGTCGGGATGTTCTTCGCAAGAGTTAGACCAGCCTGACGCACCTCTCCCACCCGCGGAGCGAACTTCGCCACCGGTTTCGACCAGTAGCATTCGTGGGCAGAGACACCAATCATCATGCCAAGGTACTTACACGAGCGCACAACCTGAATCTGAGACAGCTCAGGGCACTGCTCTAGGATATACTGCTGCAGCCTAGCCTGGAACACAGTCGACTGGACCAGCACAAGACACTTGCGTAGGTTCAACGCCAGCCCCACTGCCGACTCCAATGCCATGATAACACGGAATAGGTGCCGCAGGTGTCGAAGGGTGTCACGAATGCCATACAAACAGTCATCAGCATATTCAAGCTTGAGGTGCATACACTGCCAGCAGCATTTACTTATATATACCTGAAGCGGAGCCGTGCCCAAGCAGAAGAGAACCATAGATGCGGGATCCCCTTGACGCACACCTCTAGATATATCAATCGACGCGTACACTTTGCCCAGGACCGAGATCAGAGCAGTGTTGTCAGTGTAGAACAACCGATACAACTGGACGATAAAGCTCGGGATCCCCATCGCCTCTAACACGGCCAAGAACCGTTCAATCGAGAGAGAGGGGAAGGCGGCAGAGTAGTCCGTCAGGACCATCGAGCTATCATCATGGTCGAGCACACGTTCAGAAAGTGTCCAAGCTTCAGCACGGACAATATGCGCAGCCATGCTGCGACCATAGACACAAGCCTGCGAAAGGGAAATAGTCTGCTGAGCAACTTCATTCAGCGGTCTGCACATGCATGAACTCAAAATCTTGGCATCAGTATTGGCCATGGAAAGTGGACGAGTGTTTTCAGCAGTCCTGAAAACATTTGGCCCCACATCGTCTCTCGAGTTCCCCTTCGGCAGAAAAACCATCAGAACTTCCAACATATCCCGAGGCAGAGCAGAGACCTGACCAGAAACCAAGTCCCGATAGAAATCAACCAGAAAACGAGGGGGCATCTCCAAGGCGCCAGCAGAAATAAGGAATCCCATCAGGCCCAGGCATACTGCGCTTACGAGTCTTAATAATGTCCCCGAAGAACACCTCATAGTCCACTTCCCAAGACACATTCGCTCCTAGAGGCACCTGTCGGACAAAAGACAGTAACTCAGGCCACCGTGAGCGGTCTTCCTGCTGTTCGCAGAAGACTTCACCCCAGTGAAGCCGCAGGGCCTCAGCAGAGGCCTCTGGGGAGGGGTAAGGGTTGTTATTTTCGTCAACCACTCCTTGGAGCCAGGTTCGGCGACGAAACTGCTGCCAGAACGTGCGACGACGAGCGATATTCCTCTCCTCCTTCTGTCTCTGGAAGTCATCCGCGGGCAGGTTCTCAATCTCTAAGGTTTCAGCATCTAGCATCTTCATGTACAGCCCACGCACATGTTGGCAGAGTGGGAACAGGTCAGCACATTCAAGAGTAGTGCCATCAATAAAATCAGTAAGCTTGGGATAACAATCCAATGCATTATCAATCATCTTCATATTCTGGAGACGGAGGCCACGAAGAGCAGCCATGGACCAATGATGACACTCCTCATAGGTGCAGGCAACTCGATGCTTTATTCGTCGACGAGCACGCGCCGCGGCCGAGTGCATACATTCTTTGGTCCAAGCAAGACGCACAGCGCTCCCATCATCCGCGGGTGGAGAACTCAAGAGCCTATCCAGCTCATCAGCAAATTCAGGCGACTTCGCAAGCCGCAGCGGGGTATTTTTTGCACTCAGACTTGTCAGGGGTGTACATCGAGATATGCGAAACGACGGGGATGTGATCCGAAGGCATGTCGATTTTGAGACGGCCTACCGTTGACGTCGTGATCGTCATATCTGCAAGAATGGCACTGGGCAGCGAGCAATAGATGCGGTCTAGCCGCGCTGCGTGGTCAATCACGCTATCCACCAGAGCCCTCCGAGTGTCCATTTCCTGGTAAAATTCCATGAGGTCGGGGAGGATGTTGTTGAACGCCTGAGCATGGCTGCGGTCCCCTGGGCTCCACAAACCACCATAAGCATGTTGACGGCCCTCACCTTCCAGATTAAAATTCCAGCCCCCCAGTAGAATAGTAAAGTGCTCAGCAGAAAGCGGAACCTCACGGCGGAGAACGCGGAGCACATATATATATATATATATATATATATATATATATTTATATATATATACCCGAATACTATCAGACGTGTTGGGCATGTGAACGTTAACAATGCTACACTGGCCGTGAGGGCCCTTCATCCCAGTCAGAAGCACTCTGCCGTCGATCAGTGACCGATGGACAATCGAGGAAAAGTTACGCGCGAACACTTTACTGATAGCCGTAATTACGCCACCAGTGCCTGCACTGTCAGGAAAGAAAGGGTAGCCAAACTGGTGAGAGGGAAGTTGAAGAGAGATATGATCAATATCACCTGGGTGACCATGGGTCCCTTGGGTAACAACAATATCGTGGGAGTGACAAGGACGTTCAAACATGGACATCTTCTTCTGAGCACGATCCTGACGCAACGACTGCATAGACATGATCATACCACCGGCGTTCCAAGAACAGATGGAGAAAAAGGAGGGAGGGCAGAACGGAAAGTTAAAATCATGGGCCGACGACTCGCACGGTGCTGGCTGCATTGTACAAACAGAGGCTGCAGACACAAGGTTCGAAAAAAAAAACAACAGGCATGGCAGGCTCATAACACTCAGCTGAATCGCGTGCATCCCCATTGATGTCGCTCCCTATGTTCAGCAGAGGCGGAACCTGGTCTGTCCTGGTCGTTGGTGTCCGCCATACCCCATCCTACAGGTACGGTTTGTTCTTAACGGCAATGTCGATGATGAGATCAATCTCTGCATCGGTGAACTTCCACTGATACAACTCATCACGGTTGGGAACGATGACGAACTGGCCCTCCTCTGTCTTCAAAGTGAACAGGGTCCACGAGTCCGCATCCGTCGAAATCTGAAAACGACCAGAGCCAAAGCCAGAGCAGCCCATCCTCAGCAAGCCGTTCCAGAGGCCCTTGTTCGTCAGCTTTACCCTCATCGGCTCCCATAGGCACGAGAGTGCACTCTTCCTCAGCCGAGCAGGGAGAGGGATGCCACCTCGAACTCGAATGGGGAACGTCGTTGCTCTATCACGATAGTCATTCCATTGCGACGGGGACGTGAAAGCCCACTGCTTGAACCGATTCGCAGCCTCCTCCGTCTCAAAGGCCACCGAGTAAGAACGGCTCGTACGCTGGAGCGATGGCTGTGTATTAGTGATCATGACCTGGGGCACCTGAGTCTTATACCACCCCCAGTGCTCCTTCCGATATTGTGAAAGGACCTCACGTGGCCATCCTCCAATCCAAATCTCACAAGGGTTGCGCATGTCTTTCTCATTGTTTTGAAGCGCGTCAGTGAACATCTCAGGCATGGGTCCTGTCGCAGGGCGCTTGCGCCTGGAAGTGCCCCCGCTGTCCGAACTCGCAGCCGTCGATGGTGTACGTGAAATCGCCGAAATTATTGATAACTGCTCTTGGATGTTCTCAAACTTAGCTTCCATCTTCTTCTCAACTTCATCAAGCGCCTGGCGACCTGCCGAACCCTCAGGGCAGTCATGCCAGCCATTGCCGTCGTCAACCACAATCGCTGAGCCCGTGATCTGCTGGAAGCGTGCCTCCCAGCTGGCTGACATGGATGTCACCATCGTTTGCATCTCCTGCACCGTCGATACTTGCTGCGCTTGAAGTCCCTGGATCTGAATCGCCAAGGCGTCGGTCCTGTCATTAGCCGCTCCTATCGCTGTGAGCAACTCACTCTTCATCGAACCAAGTGCAGCCAGGACCTCTGAGCTCGACATCACGGCCGAGGACGAAACAGGAGTAATTCGTGGAATGATTCCTGGAACCAGAAAGAAAGTGTGAGGACTACCCTCGGGACGCTCGGGCCAACCCCTTGGCTGCGTCCAAGTTCGAAGCGCCAGGGCAACGTTTCGAACTTGAGCCAAAATGGCTACGGATCACCATTTACATCATGTTCATCATCATCATCATCATTCAGATCCTCATCCTCATCAGCCTCATCATCCTCAACATCATCATTCCCATCACCATCATCATCACCCTCACCATCATCATCCTCGTCCCCATCCTCCTCATCATCATCACCAGCATCACCGTCATCAGCACCATCACCATCCTTATCGTCATCATCATCATGATCACCATCACCATCACAATTCTTATCATCATCATCCGCATCATCATCATCATTAGCATCATCACCATCATCGTCACCATCAACATTAGCATCACCATCACTATCATTATCCCCATCCAGATCCTCATCCTCATCCTCATCATCACCATCATCATTATCCACCCCTGTCTTGTCCTCCTCCTCCTCCTCCTCCTCCTCCACCACCTCATCATCATCTGCATGATCATCATCGTCATCATCATCATCATCCTCATCCTCACCCTCATCCTTTTCCTGATCAGCAACCTCTTCCGCATCATCACAAGCATCGTCCTCATCCGCATCATCACCCTCGTCGTCAACATCCTCATCCTTGTCCGCCTCATCATCATTAGCATGCTCATCACCACCATCATCATCATCCTCCCCATGATCATCACAACCATCCTCATCATCATCACCACCATCAATATCACCCTCACCATCACAATCACCATCCTTATCATCATCACCATCACCATTATCATCCGCATTATCCAGATCCTCATCCTCATCCTGATCAGCATCATCATCCTCATCCTCATCATCCTCATCATCATGATCATCGTCATCATCACCCTCAGCCTGCTCACCTTCCACCTCCTCATCATCAACATCGCCATCATCATTCATCATCCTCACAATCAGTATCACCAACGTCATCATCATCAACATCAACATGCTCGTCATCATTATCTTCACCAGCATCATCCTTATCACCATCACCATCACAACCCTCAGCAGTAGCATCATCATCATCGTCATCATCATCATCATCCTGTTCATCCTTCTCATAATTCTCCGCCAGCTCATCATCCTCATTATCATCCTCATCATCAGCAGCATCTTTACCATCACCTTCATCATCCTTTATCTTCATCCGCAGCCTCATCCCCATCATCATCCTCATCGTCACATACATCATCATGACCATCATCATCAGCATCCTCGTCATCACCGTCCTCATCCTCGTGATCATTATCCTCATCCTCATCCTCCCCATCCTCTGCATTACCATCCTCCTCCTCATCCTCCTCATCACCACCGCCATCACCATTATCATCCACGTCCTCATCCTCATCCACGTCCTCAGTATCCTCATCCTGATCCGCATCGTCATCATTATCATGGGGCTGCGAGCCTGGCGAGATACAAAACACTGAGCCCTGGCGAGCCTGTTCTATTTTCCTGGCGAGGCGCCTGCGGAAATCTGTCTTCGAGAACAATGCTTCGTCATCGCGATGAGACTGCAAGCGAGAGGCCGAGCAAAAACTGTGACGCACAGCGAGCCTCCGCTCGAAGGATGTCCCTGCTGCATAAGACATTGAAAGGGCGGCCGCGGGTGGGGGCCAAAAAGACTGCGGAACGGAGCGAAAAGCAAAGGCTGAACAAGCGTGGACGGCGACTAGCTGCTCTCTCTCTCTCTCTCTCTCTCTCTCTCTCTCTCTCTCTCTCTCTCTCTCTCTCTCTCTCTCTCTCTCTCTCTCTCTCTCTCTCTCTCCCCCCCCATGCCTGCGCGCGCACTCCTATGGGGCTGCGAGCCTGGCGAGATGCAAAACACTGAGCCCTGGCGAGCCTGTTCTATTTTCCTGGCGAGGCGCCTGCGGAAATCTGTCTTCGAGAACAATGCTTAGTCATCGCGATGAGACTGCAAGCGAGAGGCCGAGGAAAAACTGTGACGCACAGCGAGCCTCCGCCCGAAAGATGTCCCAACCCATCCCGAAACAGCAGTGGATGTGACTCAGGCTTGAAAAAATCTGGCTCGCAGAGGGGCCACAAGAGCACGGGCTAGCGCACGATTGAGCTGCTGTGGATACGACTGAGCTATCTGCGTCCACCGTTGGCCACTCGGAGCAGGGCCTGACATAATAACGTGCTTGCATCCCGTTCGGCTACAAACGCCGCTGGTGCCCTTGCACAGCCGCGAAAGCCCCTCGAGATCCTGGGCGGGAATGTTTCCGCACAACAAATTGGTGGGCTTTTTCAAGGGAGTGCCGAACTGACAAAAATCTATCCTCAAAAGCGTCACCGAGGGGGAGGAGGCCAGGCGCTGGAACTCACGGGTTTTAAACATATAGCTAGCGCAAGGGTTCTCGAGAATCCACGGGGCACCAACGGCGTTACACTCGCGAATTATTGCAAGAGAAGCTCTACAACACTTGTTACCCTCCTTGAGTTTCATCCAGTCCTTTAAACTGACCTCCTTCCTTGAACCCCCCCACGGTCGAGACGCAGATCGGATGGGCGCTGTGCGAATGCGTGCAATACTAAAACTGCTGCGTGGCGGCGCAATCATCGCCCCGAGACACCGACCTCGTCGAACGTCTGAGAGGAGCGCCCTTAAAACGCGGGCGGAAGTGAGGTCGCCGTGCTCTCCATGCGCGATCTCCCAGGTCCGTGCCTGGAAGCCGAGCCGTCGCAAGGCTCTGGCGACTCCGCCCTGGCCAGCGAAGGTGTCTGCAACGTAAGTGTCCTGCATCAGCTGCGCTCCGAACATGGGAGGGGCACGAGCCGCACGTGGAGGACGATCTCCGCGCCGCGAAGCTCGCACTCTTGAAAGTACGCCTGAAGCGCGGCCGGGTGGCGGTGAAAAGAGTCGGACAGCCTGGCGTGCTTCTCGTGACGAGCCACGCTCTTGTTCGACTTCCACTGACCCCGCTTCTGCACCTCTAAAAGGGAGCGCGAGCCTCGCGCTCTGTCCACGCTCGGCCCGCTGCGCCGCGTCTGGTAAGGCACGAGGTCGGGCGCTCCGATCTGCCGCGCCGCCTGGCGGAAGGTGCGCAGGCACCCCCCGTAGTCGAAGTCCCACAGCGGCCCCCCTCCCGCCACAGCTCGCAGACGCTCCCACAGCGGGTTCAGCTCCTTCGCCCAATCGCTGTCCAGCAGGATCGACACATCTGACTCTCCAGTCTTGCTGCGCCCCAGCCGCTCCTGCGGGTGCACGAGCACCGCCCAATGCCGGGTCACGATACGCGCTGGTGGGATGAGGTCGCTGCCCTGCACCGTCGGCAACGCGCCTGGCCTGAGGTAGGTCGAGACGGCCATGATCGCGAACACGGTCATCCGAGGGCGGCTGAGATGGCACATGGCGTTCGCGAGCCCGTGCCACACGCCCAGCCCCTCCGGCCTGCGGGGGCGCCCTGGGCACAGCTTCTGCCAGCCCTGCAGCGCCCTCCAGGCGCGGGGCAGCTTCAGAGAGCCCCTGCGTCCGTAGGCCGGGTGGAGGTGGATCCAGCCCGCCAGCGCCTTCGCCCCAGCGGACGGCTGCAAGCCCTTGAAGAAGCACGCCTCGAGGTATGACGCGAAAGCGACGTCCACAGAGTCGGCCTCGGCGTGCTCCACGTTCAGGCCCCGCGCCGCTGCAAAGGTCTTGAAAGCCGCCACCTCGAAGGTGTACTCGAGATGGACCTTGTCCGAGACGGCCCGCTTCTCGAGCAGGGTGATCCCGTCGCCCTCGGCCCTGAACTTCTCCTCGAGGTAGTTCCAGAGCCGCCGCTTCGAGCGCGTGGCCAGCGTCCTCTCTCGGCGGGCGGCCCGACCGAGGCCCTCGGACGCGGGCCCAGTGCTGGAGGAGCTCGAGGTGCGCTGCCTCCGAGTGCCGCGCTTCTCGACGTAGTCGCCTTCCCCCTCGCGCACGACCTGCTTGGCCCACTCCTCGAGGGTCTGGCGATGGGGCGGCCTCGGTAGCAGTGGCTCCTCTAGCGGCACGCGTGGCGAGAGCTGCCTCGTCCTCGGGGGCCCTCTCTGCGCGGCTGCGCGGCCCTGCAGCTGCGGCCTTGCCGCTGCCAGCGTCCTCGTCCTCCCCCCAGGCGCCGACCCCGCGTCCTGGTCGCCCACGTGCGCCGGCGCCCGCGCGGCAAGGGCCCGCTGGCGCTTCCGCCCGGCACTCATCAGCTTGGGCCTGCGGCGGCGGCGCCCGGCGCACGAAGTCGGGAATGACCAAGCAAGAGACGATGATGCTTTTTCTGAAAAGATACGGGGCGGCTCGTCACCGAAGTTGAGCTCGCTGGGAACCCACCTCACGCGAAGCCTAATATTGCGAGCCAGCAAAAATCCAGTGAGCTTGCGCAGGACGGCCAGCAGCATGAAGTCCCGGCAGCGGCACCGACTCACAGCCAGCACGACGCCCATGTTGTCGCAGAGGTGGAGGTGCCTGCGGTTGCCGCCGACGGCGACCTGAGCCAGCCGCCGCACAGATCGAGGCCAGCAGCGCGCGCTTCCAGCAAAGTGATGTGCTCCTGGCGCCCCCACGTACCAGCGCGGCACACTCGCCAGCCCTCAGGATGGAGGAGGCGAGCCGGCACCTCGGGAAAGCCCTCCACGATGGACCAGTCCTCCTCCAGCTCCTCCCCCGCGCGCGGCCGCCAGACGCCGTCCTCGAACACGAACCCAGCGGCTGTCATAGCGGAGTCCCGGGGGGCAACCGGCTCCCCGCGGCGGAAACGACCTCGCTCTCGGACTCGCCCGACACTCGCCACATCACGGGATGACCAGCGCGAGCTCACGATGCCAACGCCCTCGGGGGACGCGCCCGACGCAGTGACGTCCCTGTTCCACGGCAGCCACCAGTCGCTCTGCATGAACACCAACAGCCCCAAGAAAGCACCGAACTCCGCCTTGACCGAGTCCCAGAGCTCGATGTCCTTCGTTTAAATGGCGTGCACGAAAGCGTACGAAGCCGCGAAAACAGCCATGGCATCTCTCTTGATCAGGGCGGCGTAGGTACAGTGCCCGAGGATGCTCTCCACCATCTGCCCGCTGGCTCGCCCACGCTGGAGGAGGCAGAGCATCCCCCTCTCGATCCTGCGCCGGCGCTTCGGCGTGAGGCGGGTCGCAAGCCGCGAGCCATCGAGGTCAACTCCCAGCGCGGAGCCCTTCTCGGTGAAGAGCTCGACTTCGTGGATGTCCAACCCGTTCTCGCTAAAGACCTGCACCTGCTCAGAGAGGGCGGCGCCCACCGTGTCGGCGCCCCTGCCCAGGGCCCCGAGGTTGTCCACGTAGACGTACCGCCAGAGGTCCGTCACGGGGGCGCCTGTCTCGAACACGGCCGACTCCCCGCGATCCGACAGCAGGCGGGCGCGGTGAAGGAGCGGCGCGCTGCCCGAGAGCCTGGTGTTGGCGTTCTGGCAGAAGTAGAGGCTCCAAGCAAAGCCCATCGGCAAAGGGCGCGCGGCGGGCCACACCTGGGTGCTCCCTGAGGCCAGGTCGCCCTCGACCAGAGGCAGGCCTGCGGGATCGACCTCCGCGGCGAGCACGGGCTCGTAGCAGAACGTGCGGCTCATCCACGGGGGCATGATCATGCGGTGGAAACAGTTCTCCACGTCTGCGACGCCGAGGGCAATGCGAAGCGCACGAAGAGAGCCGCGGCCGAGGTCGCTGGTCAGCTCGGGGTCCTCGTCCACGAAAACCTCGATGGAGGCCAGGCCCTCCGCGGTCAGCAAGTCGACGTGAGGTGGCTGGGCGAAGCGCTGGTTGGCTGCTCGACCGTCCAAAATGAGTCTCTGCTTGGTCTTGCCCTTCTTCCAGACGAAGAAGGACCCGATGAAGTCGATGGGTCGCGTGGTGTACCGGAGCGTGCCGATGCCGTGTAGGCGTCGGATGAACCGAAGGTGCTGGCGACGCGATCGACCAAGGCGAGGGTCAGAGTACGGCTTGACGGGCTCCCGCTGCCGCAAGTCCTCGAACTCGCTGATGTCACGCAGCATGCGCTCTCCACAACCCTCCAGGAAAAGGCGCCCCTGCTGGTCGACAAGGTCGTACACGGACGGCGCCGTGGAGACGTCGGTCGGCAGTGAGACGAGGCGCAACTGGAAGGGGGCCATGTTCGATTGGCATTTCTCATACAGCGAAACGCCGCGGATCATCTCCAAAAACGACGATCTCGGAGAGGGTGCGTCAGCTGTCGGCTCCTGGGATTTGACCAGGCCCTCGATGCGCGCCACGACCTCATCATGCATGCCAGTGAACTCGCACCGATGCAATAAAGTGCTGCTCTCGAGTCCCTCCAGCCAGTTAAGCGCCCTGATCGCACGGTTCACGACCACGTGCGCCGCTGCCCACGAGGTCCACGTCGCTCACGGTGATGTCGGCTGAAGACGCCCTCCGCCACCAAGGGGATCGGGAAGAGCAGGCGCGAGCCCCGCCCCGGCGGTAAGGCAGCCGACGTGGGCCGAAACGTCTCGGCGGGAGGGGGCCCATTCCCCCCGCCGTGCTCAAGGGCGGTCATTGGGCCCCGGGGGGGGGGGCGCCACTCCCACGGCCGCGGCCCTCAGCGCCACCGCCGCGGCCTCGGCCGCCCCTCCCCCGGGATCCGCCTCCTGCGCTCCCCTCCGGAGCCTCCTCCTCGCCGGGACTCGCCTGGGGCGTGCGAGCCCGCTGAGCGCCTGCAGCGATGTCCGCGTCCTCCTTCGCCTTCCTGGCCACGCACTGGCGCATCTCGGGCGAGACGGCGTCGACCGCTGCCGTAGTTCCCGAAAAGTAGCGCGCGAGCTGCCAGTTCGGCGCCTCGCCCGTCACCTGGTGCGCGTCGATGATCGCCTGGATCCGACGGACGGCCACCTCCATGCTCGCCAACGCTGGCAGGTTGATCTGGTCGTAGGTGGCCCCGAGGAAAAGGATGTCGATGAGACATCGCATCTCGTGCATCACGCGATCGGAGTCCTCGATGCGCCTCTCTCGAGCCCAGATGGCGAGCCACAAGCGCGGGTTGCCTCCGCGCCGCTCCATGTGGCGCATCGCCGTGAGCACGGTCGCGGGCCCCTGCAGCGGGAAGTCGGGGTCGACCACGTTGTGCGACTCCTGGCAGCACTTGCGAAAGTCCTTGCGTCTGCCGCCTTGCTCGTCGTAGTCCAGCCAGAGCGCGCGAGCATCGCCGCCGTCGGCGGCGGCGGCTGGCGCTCCAGGCTCGGCAGCGCCCTCTCCCAGGATGGTCGGCGCGCGGCCCGCTTCCGGCTGATCCTGGCCAGCCTCCAGCAGCTCCGCACGCGCCGTGCCACACCAGTCGGCGACGAACTGCGGGACGAGGTCCGATCGAATGCAGGTGACCCGACGATAGCCGTCCCCGCGGTCCACCAACGCATCGTACTTGTCCACTCGCACGTCCTTCGCCTCGAGCGCCACGATGGAGCCCACCGCCCCAATCACTGACGGCTCGGCCAGCACCCACACATGCCCGTCGATGGGCGGTCCAGGCCCGCGCGCAGGGAACACCTCGGGAGCCTCGTCGCCTATGGCAGCCGAGCCCGAAGCCGCGGGGCGCCGAGTGCGGCGGCGCGGAAGAAAGCTCCCGCCGAAGAACTCGTCCAGCCCCCTGACCTCTCCGAAGCGCACCATCACCCGCTCGGGCCGCTGTAGCTCCAGCCCAGCCGACCGCGTGATCTCCTCGGCTTGTGCGGCACCTTCGCGGATCACGGCCTTCAGCTCGTCCTCGGTCGGCGGCTGCGGGAACCGATGCGCCTGAGCACCCAGCCGAGGGAGCCTCCCGTCCACCAGCAAGGGAATCGCCCGCTCGAGCCCTTCGGGGTCCGACCCGTCCAAGTACTCCGCGTAGAGGTCCTTGTCGGGAGTCTGGAGCACCCAGCGGGGCCCGCTAATCGGCCAGGCCGCCAGCCTCTCGTGCCAGACGTTGTCGTCGGCGTACCATGCCAGCAGCCGAGACCCCGGCATCAGAGTCCTCCAGAACTCCGAGTCCACGGCGGCGAGCGGCGCGATCGCCATTGCGTCGGAAGCGACCGCAGCAGGAGCAGGCGCGCCGACCGCACTCCCAGAGACCGCGCCCCACGAGCTGTCCTGCCAGTCCCGCGCCGAAAGCCTGCAGCACCGAATGCCAGGGCGAGCCGCCAGGCGCCTTCTCCGCCTCGGGCAGCGGGCACGGCGGCTCGGGCGCCGCGGGGCACACGCACTCGCAGGCAGGGCACGCGGGCTCCACAGGCGCCGCGGGGCGCAGAAGCCAGTAAGTCAGCGCCTCGTGGCCCGCCAACAGCAGCAGCTTCTGGAGGGGCCCTCCAGCCATAAGATGCCCAGGCCGAAAGTCGCAGGCTCAACCCTTTGAGCCAAAAAGACGGCGGAACGGAGCAAAGAGCAAAGGCTGAACAAGCGTGGACGGCGACAAGCTGCTCTCTCTCCCCATGCCTGTGCACGCACTCCTATCATCATCATCATCATCATCATCATCATCATCATCATCATCATCATCATCATCATCATCATCATCATCATCATCATCATCATCAACAACATCATCATCATAATCCTCATCCTCATCCTCCTCCTCATCCTCGTCATCACGTCGTCATCACCATCACCATCACCATCATCATAATCACCATCCTTATCGTCATCACCATCAACATCACCATCACCATCATCATCCTCATCATCATCCTGATCCTCATCCTCATCCTCATCCTCATCCTCGTCAGCATCATCATCCTCATCCTCATCTTCCTCATCATCATCACCCTCAGCCTGCTCATCTTCCACCTTCTCCTCCTCCTCATCATCATCGTCATCATCGTCATCATCATCATCATCATCATCATCATCATCATCATCATCATCATCATCATCACCATCATGAACATCCTTATCCTCATCCTCATCCTCATCCTCATCCTACTCCTCATCATCTCACCTCACCCTCCCCGAGGGGGGCAGGAGCAGGAGCATCTAAGAAGCGAGTCGTGCGACGCGACCCCCCTCGGCCGCCCAACGGGGCGGAGCGGCACCTGCCATCCGAGGCCGGGATGTGGAGTAGAAGGCGTGGGGGGCAGAGGGGATTAGACAAGTGGGCGAGACGAGTGGGTGAGACGAGGGGATTTCAGGGGCAACGATACGGGGGAAGGGCAAGGGGGGGGGGGGGGGGAAACGTCGGCCTGGAATCGGCGATACATCGCCGACATATCGGCGATAGGCCCCCGATAGTGCATCCGCACGCTCCTGGGCAGGTGCGGGCTATCGGGCCTCTATCGGCGATCGACGGGCGATCGGCGGTCGATGCATCCCCCCTGTGCCTATCCCCCCGATCTAGAAGAAGAAAGCACGGCATAAACATAAACTGTTGGCTTTCTCGGAAGCCCACCACGACGACGGTACCATCGACGAGAGTACCTCGATCTGAGCCTGTTGTCGTTCACGATTGTGCGCATTCTCAGATTGGGAGCCCCTCGATCTCCTCCTCCTCCTCCTCCTCCTCCTCCTCGAGGCATCTGGCATAAACATAAACTGTTGGCGCTCCGCGCGGACTTCTTGAATCTGCCCCGGACCCCCCTCCCTGGAGCGCGGAGCGCGCCAGGGGCGGCGCCGGAGGCGCTGCCAGGGGGGCCCCAGCGCGGGTCCAAGAAATCCGCACAGACCGCCCGAAGTTTATGTTCATGGCGTTTTTTCTTCTTCGACTATATCGTTGCCCCTGAGGAGTAGACAGGCGGGTCAGACGAGGGCCTCTTTAGGATTCCACCGAGGCGGGCCAGAGGCAGAAGAGCCTTCGCGCAGAGCCAACGCCGCCGCGACCGCCAGCCGCAGAGCGCGGAGGGTGCAACAGAGGCTCGAGACCGGCCAATGCTTCGCATAGCAAGCAAAATTGGCCGACCCCTCGAGGTCTCCTCGGCGTGTGAAACTGTTGCCCCTCCCCGCAACTTTGGACGCCCGAGCTGGGTACTTAAAAGTTGGGTACGATGCTCATCAGCAAATGCTGTCCCAAACCGACAGCGGCCGCTCCGGGGCAAGCGGCCTTCTGTCTCGAATTGATCACGTCTGCAGCGACACCGACAACAACTCCTGCCCAAAACTGCCTAGAAATGCTGAGCTCTTCGTACCCACTCTTTCCGTACAGTCGGACCTAGACCAAAGCAACATCCCTCAAGAACATGAGACCCTCCGTCGGCCAACACACGCTGAACATCCAACAAATGCCCAAGACCGTCCAGCAGACACGAAAGACATGAGGGCAGCCTCCCGACCTCGATCCCATACCTCGGCCCGACTGTACCCATGTCGATCATGCCGAAAAGTCCTCTCCCAGGAGCCCAGTCTGGCCAATCTGGGCGGGGTGTGCGTTGTGGATGCCACGACCATGGACACCCTCACAGTCCTATCATTGAATTTAAAGTGTGCTTAAAATGTAGGAAAACGTTCTAAACATGTTTTAAACATGTTGTACATGTTTAAAACATGTTTAACACATGTTTCAGACATCTGGAAACTTTTTGGCAGCATGCTTCATCTCCATGAATCGACTTCCACAAGGTGTGCGGGGGGGGATGCGGGGGCAAGCGGGGGGTGGCGGCCTCTCGTCTGCTCCCAGAAGTGCCCTCGGGCGGCCTCCGAGGGCCTCCGCAGTGCAGCCGCTGCCAGGCGGCCTGGGATGGCCTCCGCGGTGCCACAGACCTCGCCATCGCTCGGACGTCCATTCCTTGTGCATTGTTTGGTTTCGTGCGTGTTTTGTTGGCCCGATGGTCGAGGATGCTCCTCGATGGCCCCAGCAGAGAAAAAATGCACACGTCCGAGCGATGCCAAGCAGAGGCTCCCACGACGCCCCGAGAGCGCTCCAAGAGGACTCCCGGCAGGGCCCCGAGAACCAACAAATTGCGTCGTTCCCTCGGGGAAGCGCTTACTTCTTGACAGTTTGCCTTGTCGGTCGTCACAGCCTCCACGAAGGCCCCCGAGGCCGCCAAGACCGCCCCATGACGGCCAGCAAGACTCCTCCCCAGATGAACCCAAGACTGCCCAAGACGGCCCCAGCTGCGCCTAAAGACGGCCCCAGCTGCGCCCAAAGACGCCCAAGAGGGCCTCAATAAGGCCACAAGAGGAGCCCAAAGAGGGGGATCTTGAACTGATCTTTCGAGCCCTGCGCCGCAAGAGGGCCCGCGTGACCGCCAGCAGGCCCCCAAGAAAGCTTTAACAAGGCCCAAGAGGCCAACAAAGGCCCCCCAAATGGCCCCATCATGGCCCACCAAGGCCCGTGTTGACTAGGGAGCGCGTGTCCCAAATGGACGCATGGCACCAACACGTTTCTACGACAACGCCCACCGGAAGAGTGGCAACCAGGGTTCCCGAGGGGTCGGCGGTGCGGCGTAAGCCAATGAAACATTGACGCAACCGAACAGAGGAAGGAGGGGGCGGAGGAAGAGGAAGGGAAAAGTGGCAATTAAGCTGTAGATGGAGCTGCAGACGGAACCCGCCCGCTTTGTGTATGGAGCCAAAGTGCGTGCGTAGGTGCCTGTGGCGACGCGCCCCACCATATAGTCAGAAATGCTGATGTCAAGTACACGCTGCACAGTGTGCCAGCAGTTCTGTAGCTACCCCACTCCAGCAGCACCATGCGCTGGGGCCTGGAGAACAATTAGCGCGCTGAGATTTCACGATGTATGTGGGCAGCTGGCTGTATTAGGCTTAGGTCGGGCATGTCCTCTTATAGGCGAATTTTGGAAGAAAAGCAAAACGTAGTCAAGCATGCTCAAACATAAACAGAACAAGGTGAACCATCGTCCTCTGGCTATTTTCACTATTCTGGACTACTTCCGCAGGCCGAAAGATTTTCCTGAGCCCCACATGTCGGAAGCGACGCGCCGTTCAGGTGAGCGGATACATGTAGCGCTCTCTTCGAGGTTGGGTAGATATTATGAATGGAGATGCGGGAGTTGGCCGGGCCCGCTGTGGCGTTCGAGCAATGGGAGGATTTTCGGGAAATGGCCAGGCCCGCGGTGGCGCTCGAGCAACCACATGTTATGGGAGAAGTGAAGGGAGGTGGCCGGGCCCGCTGTGGCGCTCGAGCTTCCGACTTGGACACTTTGCTTGTGTGTCCTCGCCCTCCCTCATCCCTTCCTCGCCTCCTCCTCCCACTTCCCCCCTCCTCCTCCCGCCTCCTCCCTCCTCATCCTTCCTCCGTCGTCCGTCTGCCTCCCTCATCTCTCCTCCCTCATCCCTCATCCTCCTTCTCCTCCTTCTCCTCTTCCTTCCTCTCCCCCCCCTCTTCCCTGACTATTTATCCTCTCTCCCCCCTGTGTCCCCTCTGTTCTCCTCCCACCTCCTCTTGCCTCTTCCATCATCCGTACCCTCTTCATCCTGGGAAGACCCCCCTCCCCCGTAGAATCATAGCATGGGTCTGCATATCCACAGCTCCGTGGATAGCATGATGCTTCACTTGCGGTGTTCCGCAAATCCCATTTCCCCTGGGTCCCGGATGTTAATTAGTATTATATAATTATTCCCGGGAAATAAATGGATCCATCGTATTTTCACACACAGGAAATTGGATCCGCGCAAATAGGATCCACGAAACTCTCCCACACCCTGGGTGTTCTCATATCTGTAGTCCAAGAGGAAAAACTTTCGGCCTGGGGATGTATTCCTCCTATAGGGGGACATGCCCGGCTTAAATTTATTGCGCTGAGATTTCACTATGTATGTGGGCAGCTCGCTGCATTAGGCTTTAGGCACCGATGTCTGCTCGCAGCTGCTCGTCGCACTGGAGCCCCCTGCCCTCCATGTGCACAGGTCCTCTGTGGACGAAGGAGCTTTGGTGCAAAAGAGGAGGAGGAGGAGGAGGAGGAGGAGCTTGGGTGAGGGTTGTGTCTTTGGAGCCCCCTCGTGTTCGATCTGCGCCACGGGGTCACAAGACTCTGAGAAGTCCAGTGTATGCACAGTCAATCAGCTCGACCTCTGCTCTCTGGGCTCGCCTTTCCCGTTGCGCTCTGGTACGAACAAGGTCTGCTGGATCAGCGCAGAGCGCTCCCCGTGATACTTCGGCCTCTTAAGTTGCGAGATGGGAGGCGCTACCAAGCTGAAACACGTATGCAGCCTACCCAGACCCTGCTGCTCTTGTTGATCGTGCATTCCCTGTCGATTCGACTCGAGGAGTCGCGCCGTAGGCTGTGGTAGCCCGTGGGTGTGCACGTATAAAGGCACTTGAAATTGGCGACTCCACATGGCGCGAAGCTTGGCACCATTTGAAAACGTCGTTCACTGCATCCTGGAGTCGAAAACCGTTTCCATACCAAGAGATTTGACATCCATTCTGGGTCCGTTGGTCGCAAAGGCCGAACGTCCACATATGACTCTGAGTAAGGCGGGGGCCTGGCTGGAAAGGCGTGGAAACGCTCGGATTTCAGAAACTCACGCTCTTCCGCCAGTGCCGCCAGGGGGCGAGGGCACCGCGCAACTCGTCCAAGCGTTCGTGCATCCACCCTGCCCCACTTCCACCTCATGAAGGACAAGAGAAACAACTGGGGGTGGTTTACCAAAAGGCTAGAACACCCTACGCTTCGAGCGTAGAAGCGGCCCGCTCGCTGCAATGATAGGAAGCCCTGCTACACCAGCCCGATCCTATCCTCCTCTTCCTGGCCCCTCCTCACTCCTGCGGGGAAGCTGGAGCATTGGCCTGGCAGGCCCCCTGGGAGTCTCCGAAGTGGCCTTTTTCGATGCAGCGCCAGGGAGGGGAACCCATTATGTTCTGAACAACGTGAAGCAATCAACCCATCGGAGGAGCTCCCGCACGGTTGCCACACTCCCCAGCTCCGCGAAGCCGCGTCGACGACCCCCATGTCTAGTGGAGCAAAACGCGGCACAAACATAAACCGTTGACGGTCCGCGCGGAGTTCTTGGATCTGAGCTGGACCGCCGTCCCTGGCGACGCTGGAGGCGAGGCCAGGGGGGCCCAGCGCGACTCCAAAACATCCGCGATGAGCGTCGAACGTTCATATGTCTGTCGTTCTCCCCCTTCGAGTGCCAAGGGCGTCCGCAAGAGCAGACACGGCGATCGGGGAGGGCGACACTTCAGGCGTGCTTTAGACATTCATTCGTGGGGGCGCGCCCGCTGCCTCCCGGCTTCCTGGTCTGCCGCCCCAATTCGCTCCGCTTGGAAGTGCAGTGCTACGTTCCCGTCTTGGCCGTCTCGGAGGCGTCTCGGATGTCCTTCTACAGAAGGAATATTCAAAAATACTCCAGAAAATAGTTTGGGGACGATTCTTGGACTATGTTTGGAATGCTTTTAATGTTTCTTTCGTCCAAAGTCCGCCTGTAGGGGGATGTAGTGCTTCTGTGTCTTGGACGCTATTTCCGTATCCTTGGCATTTTCGGAGGCGAGTGAATGATCTTAACTTCAGGATGGGAATCTGGCGGCTCGGTTGCTCTGGACGAGGGCTCCGCCATACACGCCCATGACAGCGTCATGGGAGGCACAAGGACACAATAGTACGATGTGTCCTCCTCGGTGGCGTGCGGCCGACACAAACATATGCTACGACCATACTGTAGTATATCGTTTCCCGAGCGGTACGGCCGAAAGGCTCACGCCACGGAGCTCACACTATAAGATTTAGTTGCGCGCCCCTGGGGGGGGAGGGCGACGCGCACATAATATTGGCACGTTCAGAAACTAACATGGCATGTTATGCTATGTTTCACTTGTCGAGACGCCGGTCGAATCTGCACTTCGAGCCGCGACGATAGAAGCTTCTAAAGAATAGCCGCGTGGACAAGTAAGGCTCGGCTACAAACTGTCAGGGCCGTCCAGCAATCCTCGAATCAGCCCCGACTTTCTTGGATGCCGCCACGGCGCACGCAAAAAAGAAAAGAAAACGCAAGAATAAGATAGAAACGGGTCGGGTGGAGGAGTGGCGCGATAATATGTGGAAACGGCAAAACCTGGGAGTTGCCAGAGTAATGGAAGTGTCTGACATTGTGATTGGTGCGATTATTTGTTCTACTGTCGTCAGTGGGTTTACCTCCTCAGTAGGCTGGATCATTGAGTTCGGCATGGCTAAGGTAGGTCCGTTAAGCGAAGGTGAGCACTTACGTGTGATGATACACTCGCGTTAAGACAGAGGCGCGCGCACCCTTTTCTTCCACGCATTTGCAAACTTATATAGCTGCGGTACGTCCGATGACCAGCAGCAGTATCTGATGATGGCGGTGGCGGCGGGATAAGGCGAGGAAAGAGTACTGTAAATTCCACCCCCTGCAGGATGAGTGGGCCAGGATTCAACTCACTGCGGAGTTGCCAGACTTCGTGCCATCCCCAGGCGCATTGGCTCCCTGGTGCCAGCCTCAAAGACGTTTTACGGCACGCGAGGCGGGATGGCAGCTACTCATGGCAGAGCTCTTGAAGCGGGCCGAAGCAGACTGACGTATCTCACTGATGAAACCAATGCGCCAACTCATGTACAACGCCACCTCCTCCAGTCCCCTTCCCTCCTCCGCCCAGCTCTTCCCCTCCGCTTCCCTGGGAGGGCGGAGGGGGTGAGGGCCCCAAGAAGATGCACACTGCCAACACCTCCAATCCCCCTCCCCCCTGCCATTCCCCTCCGCTTCCCTGGACGAGCGGAGGGGGTGAGGGAGGTGGTGTGGGAGGAGGAGGAGGGGGAGGAGGAGGAGGAGGAGGAGGAGGAGGAGGAGGGGGAGGAGGAGGGGGAGGAGGGGGAGGAGGAGGAGGAGGAGGAGGAGGAGGAGGAGGAGGAGGAGGAGGAGGAGGAGGGGAGGAGGAGGGAGGAGATGCCGCATTCCCTCATCCTCGTGCGGATCTTCCTCCCCGTGCACATCTTCGGGCCCCGCAGCCGCTCGGCCCCGAGCGGCCTCCGTGCGGCTCTCGCGCCGTGGATGACGTCCTGCTGGATCCCCACGGGGGGGGGCGCCGAGGCGGGCGCCCCTCCCGGGGCGCGCCCGCGCGCCCGCGCGGCCGCCGCGCCGAGGGGGCGCCCGCCTGCCGCATCACCCGTCCAAAGCGGAGGGGGCCCCAGGGGACACAGACAAGTGGGCACGAATCCCGGGATGCCCCAGACCTTCCAGAGCCTCCGGATGCTCGTCTCTTCCCTTCCCAGACAAGCGCTTTCCACCAGTCGCATCACCCGTCCAAAGCGGAGGGGGCCCCAGGGGACACAGACAAGTGGGCACGAATCCCGGGATGCCCCAGACCTTCCAGAGCCTCCGGATGCTCGTCTCTTCCCTTCCCAGACAAGCGCTTTCCACCAGTCGCATCACCCGTCCAAAGCGGAGGGGGCCCCAGGGGACACAGACAAGTGGGTACGAATCCCGGGATGCCCCAGACCTTCCAGAGCCTCCGGATGCTCGTCTCTTCCCTTCCCAGACAAGCGCTTTCCACCAGTCGCAAGATCACTACTCGCGAATGGCCTGGACCCGCCATGGGGGATTCACGATACACTACATCGATGCAGACATGTGTTTTTTGTCGGACGTTTGCGAGAAGGCACTTCGCGAGTAGTGGAACGCGCTCGGTGACTTCCACTTCCCATAGCTTCCACATGTTCCTGGGAATTGACGATTCTCTGCCGGCGGCGAGCGAAGAAGGGGGAAAGGAGAAGGAGAGGGCCTTCTCAGAAGGCGGCGTGACGTCTCAGAGAGGCCCTCCGGCCTCCTGAGAAGTTTTCTGTGCCTTCGGAGAAGGCTCAGAAAACTTGTCAGAAAGCTGGGGGACGTCCGAACCTTCTGAGAATAGAAAAAGGAAAACGGCATAAGCATAAACTTTTGGCGCTCCGCGCGGACTTCTTGGATCTGCGCTGGACCCCCCTCCCTTGCGCGCGGAGCGCGCCAATGGCGGCTCCAGAGGCGCGGCAAGGGGGGGGCTCCCAGCGCGGATTGATGAATTCCGCGCGGAGCGCCAAAAGTTCATGTTTATGCCGCTTCTTTTCTTCGAGAGAAGGCCCCCTCATTCTCACTTCCCCCCCCGGGGCTCGCCGCCGAACTTGTGTCGCCCCCACCAAGACCGCCCGCTCTTGGCGCCAGGAGCCCGCTCCTCACGCTCGGGACCGGCCGCGGCCCCCGTCCCCCCTTTCGGCAGAGCCGGCGATGATCCAAGCACGCCTTCCTTCTGGAGTCGGGGTCGGGGGCCTGCCAAGGGAAGAGCCCCCCGAAGGCAGTGCGGACCGTCCGCAAGTGGAGCCCACCAGAAGAAGCCTCCAGAGGCTCACTGGAACTGAGCAGAAGGCAGCGCTACTGGAGAGGTCGCCCCCTGCGAGCCCCATCACGGACCCGTACATGATGCCACCTGGTTTGCAGACGCCCTTCCATAGTACAGTGGAGGCCAGTCCACAAGAAACCTTCCACAAGAAAACCAAACCTGAGACCCCAGGACATCCACTGATTTTTGTTGTGGGAACGCCACGATGTCCATGGCAAAACCATCGAAACCCAAGAAACAGCGCACCCTGGAGGCAAGCAGGGTGTTTCTTGGCATGGGCCTCCAGTGCCAGACCAGTCGACATGCGGCCCTGCTGGAATCGGGCCGTTCGCACCGCTGGGCCCGAGCCTGGCCACGGCTCCTTGGGCCCCAAGGGCCACGGCTCCTTAAGCCTCCCCCCCACCTGGTCACGTCACCCTTCGCGCCGGCGCCGCCTGGAAATGAGCCATTCCTGAGCGTTCCCAGGCGGCGCGACTCGCGGCGTGACTGGCACCCTGCCCCCCCCCCCAAAGCCGCTGCTGATGCTGAAGAGAACACCACAGAAACATCAACTCTTGACAGCCCCCGCGCGGATTTCTGGGATCTGTGCCGGGCCCATCTCCCTGGCGCGCGGAGCGCGCCAGGTGCGGCGCGCCTGAGACGCCGCCACGAGGGGGGGGGGGAACGCAGATCCAAGAAATCCGCGCGGACCTCCGAAGTATGCTCGTGCCGTTTTTTGTTCCCAGGAGGGGGCGGTGGGGGAGGACGAGGGACGAGGGACGAGGAGCATGAGGAGGAGGACAGTGGACCGCGTCTTTCCTCTTCGATGATGGGACAAAGCGCCCGCCGACAAAAAAGATCCCCGCGCGGGTCGTCGAGGCTCACGGCTACGCCTTCAGCGCCGCCTGAGCCCGCTTCGGCGGCGGCGGCGGCCAGCTCTGAGGACGGGGAGACGAGAGGAAAGGCGGTTGGAGTGGAGGAGGGGGGAGGGGGGGAGAAGAGGGTGAGCGCCAGCTAGATGCCAAACCCAAAAACCGATCAAACATGGTATACGATCACTTCGCCCAGTCACGGGCCGAGTGATTGCATATGATCCTTGAGCAGGGAGGAAGGAGGAGGGAGAAGGGAGGAAGTCAGAGGAGAAGCCCAGGGGACAGGATGAAGAGAAAGTGCAATGTTGGGCATGTGAGCCTCGCCGAATCATGTCCCAACAGCCTTCTGTGGGCACAGGTAGTCAGGAGCGCTAACTCTTGCCCCTCTGAACACTTCCCCCCTAGCTTGCCCACGGCTGGCGCAATGTGTGGAGATAATGTTCGGTGAGCTCCAACGGAAGTCGCGGCACTTGTCAAATCGATGATGGCAATAATTGTTTCACTCGCTGCTGATATCTCACTGCGCCGCGAAACTCGCTTCACGGATTTACTCAGGCCACCACTTGAACTCTATGAAGCTTATCTGGGTCTTACAGATGTGTTCACGTGCGCGTGTATGTGTGTACATAAGCAAACTTGAGAATACCACCGTGGATGGATCGGGTACATAAGTACGTGTGCGCCCGATTGGCCGTCAAATGGGATCTCGAAGCTACCGAAATCGAGCCGAAATGGAACCGACTATACAAAACACAACTCGTCTCGGGGCCTTTGCGGTGCCCTCTCGGGATCGCCGCCTGGTTACTCACATCTGTGTTTGTATGCCTTCCGGGATGGATGTGCTGCCGCTGTAAAGTTAGGTCGGGCATGTCCTCCTACAGGCGGATTTTGGACGAGAAATACAAATTAGTCAAACAATAGTCAAACATAGTCAAACATTATCGAAACGTCGTCGCCTGACGATTTCTGGAATATTTTTGAAGATTCCTCCTGTAGAAGGACATGCCCGACTTAATTTTAAAGCTTTGAAGCATGTTATTCGAAACCTCCCGTGCGGTCATTCAGGGGGGCTCTGGAAGGCTTCTTGGGGGCCAGATAGGGCCTCCTGAAGGCCATTCGGAGCCACCCTGCCGCAAACCACGACTCGACCTTCCACGACCAGGTCACAACTTGAAGGGCTGTGGGGGGTCTTTAGGGCCGTCTTGGGGCCAACAAGGCCGTCTTCGAGCGTCCAATGGGCAAAGCATCGAACATGAACATGTCACTGTTTTCGGGCTGCGTTTCTGGAACCGTTTTGGGCCAGTTCTGGAGCCCAACATTGCCACAATGTTACCTCGAAGCTGACACTCGGTAGATTCAATGTGGGCAGTGGCATTTGTGCTTTCTTGCAGTACCGCAACGTTGTTTGAGGGGTCTCGTATCGGAGGTCAAAACGGCCGAACATCAAACGACCACTTGGCTCGCGATATGACTCCAGCGACTCAAGAACCCCTATGGGGAAAACAATACCATATCGAATTGGGCCGTCTTGCCCATGATGCTACTTCTACACGAATGCGGTTCCTACGAAGCTGCCCAAACCACCCTGAATCGCGTCCCACTTCTGCAGCGATGGCTTAAAGTCGTCGTGGTCCAACACTGGTGTCGCATAGCTGGTGTCACACAGCGACAACCAGCATGCACTCTGGTCGCGTTATTTCGGAACCCCTTCGGGCTTCCTCGTCCGGCCCAACTTGGAAGCCATGGGCCCTAAATCGAGTCGTGCGGTGTTTTGTTTTGTCCTTCTGGCGATGTGCGCTCGTTCCTGCAACATTTTTCTCGGTCGCGTCCGCAAGCGAAGGCGCAGGCGGAGTCTGAAGCGGTCCGGGGCGCGGAAACGGGCCTAATTTGCTAGTGGGCGCGCCGCAGGCCGGCCGGGCCAGCTCACAAAGCAGCTGCTGTGCAGCGCGGTGAGGCTGACAGGCTGAGGGCACCCAGGGAAGCTCGGGCAACGTGCAGTCTGGCAAAATGTCAGGGGATTCGGTGTACGCCATGCGACGTGCGCTCGCTCCTGCAACGCACGCTGCCTCTACGTTCTGCAGTTGGCTCCCTGTGCAGCCTTGTGTTGTCGCCCTCCGCGGGCCACAGCCCCCAACCTGCCGCAGGTCTTGCAGGCCAGCCTCGGTAGCTCAGCTCTGGGGGTCGCGACACTTTGCTGCCGCGAGCCGCTCATTGGCCAGCCCCGGTCCTGGCCCCTTGCACCGCGCGGCCGCTGTGCGCTGGAACGCCTGGCAGTATGGGTCTTTTGACGATTGGCGAACACCCAGGTGCTTTCATATTGCGCTAGCCCTTTGTGGGCCCCGAAAACGGCAGGGCCGTTTTTTTACCGTTTCCCAAAAAATGTCCCTTGAAAATGGAAACGGCAAAAAAACGGCGACCGGAAACGGCAAAAAAACGGCTCCAGGATTGGAACCGGAGCCGGAACTGCTCAAAAAACGGCGACGGAACCGGTAAAAAAACGGCGTCGGAACCGGCGAAAAAACGGTAAAACGGAACCGGTAAAAAAACGGCCCTGTCGTTTCCAGGGCCCACTAAGGGCTGGCCTCTTCCCCCGCACTGGTCTACTTGCTGTACGCCTCCAGCGCCTGCAGACTTTGCCGCAGCCCCTGGGCGTGGGCGCGATGCCACGTCCACGTCCACTGCCAGGGCGCCCCAACAGCGGCTGGCCGCACTGGTCGCTCACGCCGAAATTCTGTCGCGCCGTGAATTCTGTCGCTCCGCCTGAGGCGACGCTTAGGCTGCTAGTTGTTTAAGTTACGCCGCTCTAGCTTGCTCCTGTCTTAATTAGTAGGCCCGCGCCCCGGACTTACGACTCGCCGCTTGCGCTCTCGCCTGCGGCTGCGACCAAACAGAATGCCCTCCTCCTTTCCCTCGCTCCCTGGCCGCCCTCCGCCCTGTTTCTGTCTCCTGCCGCTGGACAACAAATACGCTCTGTCCCAGCTGCTAGAGCGCGCGCGAGCGTGCTGCGCCGCGACGGAACAACAGCATGTTGTGTTGTTATGTTATGTATCGCCCTGTCTTGCATATTCCTGCGTAGGCTTCGAATCAATCTCACCTTGGACCGTCATTGGAGCCACCCCAGACAATCTTGGGCCTCTGACACCCCAGTCCCGTGGCAGCCCGACGACTGGATGGGCTGGCCCCCTCACAATCCATGCCCAAGGGTCTGGACGAAGGTTTCGCCAGGGGCTGAAGCGCCCAACATGACCAAGATGGCCTCCAGATTGCGCAAAACGGTCCAAGTTGGCCTCTTTCGTCACGCTGCCTCCAGTGCGCTTTTCAGAGCCCACAAGACGACCTCAGGATGACTAGAGGTGGCCAGAGGTGGTCACAGAGTCTCCAACCTCTGATGCTAAAATATGCGGAGCCCTTGGCCCAAGGGCCTTGGGGTCTCCAGAGCAGCCACATCGCGCCAAATCGAATCTGGAGGAAACAGCAGCTTAGCCAGAGCTAATGGCCCGAAGAGGGCCCTGGAACGCGCGTACTGCCGTGTTCGTTCAAATCAGGCCCTCTAGGCCAATGCTGCAAGACAGCAGCCAGAAACCCTGCCGAGTCGAGTCTCCAGTTGACGTCCAAATATCCGGGGCCGAGAATCGGTTCAAAGCTGGAGCCCGTTTGGCAACACAAGCACATAGGAACGCTTCTCGTCGTTTGCCCGCACTTGTTGCTTACTACCCCGTCCTTGCCGTTGATTTAAAGAACTGCTTGTTGCCACACTGGTCAAGCCGTCTGGTTAGCATGAGCATCCCACGAAGCGATTTGACCGAGACATTCGAACAGGCGCAACCACGCATTCAAGACTCTTCTACTCTGAGTTGAATCAACTGACAAAAAACGAATGAAGCACTTGTGACTGCTTCTGGCAAACGCCAGGAAGTCGATGAGCACAATGCATCAACCGCATCAACCGACCACCTGACACCACTGGGCCACCCTTGTCTCATCGATCCGCTCTCAGTTTCCAGAACACGTAACTGTGCTATTGCCAACAGACCTCGCGACATTGGCCAGAAGCCTTGAAACACGTGCCGCTGCACGTCTACACATGTTTTGGCTGCACAATCACCTGGTCGGCTGGAGCTTCCGAACTGACCGAGGTGAACAAAGATGTGGCAAACCGCTGCATTGACGAGCCAGGCCCTGATTTCTTGACACCGCATGCAGCGTTCAATCTTGAATTCTTGAACGATCTCCGCTTCTTATCTGCTGTCGACCACGCGTTCTCGCATGTGAGCGTTGTCTTGTTCTTCGGCGTTTCGACATTCGGCGGAAGGGGGGGGGGTCTGGCTCCGAACCTCTGTTCCATGCGACTGCTTGCAACAGTGCGTCCTATTAGAGGGCCGCATGCGAACCCTACCCCTACCCCCCACGATTTCTGAGGGGGAGGGTGGGGTTCACTTCGCGCGGGCAAAACAACGAACAAGAAAACTGACACTATGGACATCGGGCCGCAGCTGCTTGCTCTGTTCGGTGGCAACTCATGCGAGCCTCCCGTACCATCTTGTCGGCTCTTGCGAATCGACGCTAGTGAGTGGATGCTTAATCGACGCGGATCGACGCTAAATCAACGCTAGCCGTCGCTAAATCGGCGCTGTCTCATCCACTCCCAAACGCTACTCGACGCCAGCCGACGCGAAAGACGGAATTGATGGGGGTATACCAGGTTCCCATAACTGAAGGGGCCCTGGGACACACAAATAAATACACACAAATAACATAATCCCCATATTTTCCCATATTTGTTAGGTTTTCGTCTTCCCCCCCACTGTCCATATGTTCCCATATTTTGTGGGGAATCGACGATTAATTGTGTCTGTGTGTTTTTTCCCCACCTGAATAACTTGCCACCGAACGAGGGCCCGCGCCGATCTGCAAAATGTTGTTCCGTCGGCGGCGAGGCAGAGTCGGCTACACCAGCGAAAGAGCCAGACGGGGGCGCCGAACAGCGAATCGGCCAGCATGCAAGTGGGAGAAGAGGGCAGGCAGCCGGCCGCGGGGGGGGAGGAGAAGAGAAGGCCACTCAGAGGTGAAGAGTTCGCACCTGAGTGTGCCGGCGCGGCCAGCCCCGTCGGCGAGAAACATGCAATAAATAATAACAAAATACAATAAACACAATAAACACAACATATAAAACAAACACGCAAACCCACCCAACTTACACACGCAGCTTTGTGTTACTCAAAGCCAAGACAGTGCGCATGGCAGCTGCCGGGCCGCCCGATCGGCAAAACAGTGAGCGAAGCAACGATCGCTATGGATGTCGGGCCGTGGCTGCTTCCCGTGGGCCCCCCGGGGGCCGAGGCGGGCCCCCCCCCGTGGGGGTGCTCCGCCTTGACCGCCCGCGCCCCGCGCCGGCCCGCCGCGCGGAGGAGCGGCGCGCACGTGCCGTCCCGCGTCGTGGGGGGCAGCTCCTGGGAGGTCCCCGCTGGAGGGGAAAAGTGAAGGGGCCCCGGGACACACGAATAAATACACACAAATAAAAATACTCCCGATATTTCCCCATATTTTCTGGATGTTCGTCTTCCCCCCCACTGTGCATATTTTCTTATATTTTCTGGGGAATCGACGACGAATTGTGTCTGCGTGTTTTTTCCCTCCTGAAAAAGGACGACCTGGGCCGACGAGGGGGCCACTCCACTGGGGGTGCGGGGGCCCGCGCCGATCGGCAGAACGATGGATGAGACAAGGATCACCAGCCTCGCCCTGCCTCGCCCGAGAGCCCCATCGCTGCTCTGGGCCTGCAGGAGGCCAGGCCTCTGTCCAAGGGCGCCTGACTTCGCGCTCTCGCGCTGCGCGAAGCGCGAAAAACTTCGCGCTGTCGCGCCGCCCCCTGGGGGAGACGGGGAGGACGAGGAGGCATCGGAGCCGAACCACGCAGCGCGCAGAACTTCGCGCCCTCGTGGGCGCCCTTGTTTATCGGTCCTGCCCTGTATGGGGTCATCTAGAAATTGGTCAGCTCGCAGCTGAGTGCACACTGAAAGCAGAACCCCGCCACAAGAAGCCTTCAGTAGGTAACGAGCCCCTTTTGGCCCCAGCTGCGCGGAGATTTTCGAGGAGCGCCCGAGGAAAAAACATTGAAAGCACATGGGATCCCCCAGCTGCGCGGAGATTTTCGCGGCGCGCCCGAGGAAAACGCGTCTAAAGCACAAGGGGTCCCAAGCGCTTTCCGAAACCAAAGTGATCTCTCTTCCAAGCTATTGACTGTATCACGTGCTCTCCAGCCCTCCTGCCGTGCTGGGTTCTCGCGCTCGACGCCGCTGCGCCGACCCGCTTCCTGCTCCGACTTCTGCCCCGTACTGTTCGTCCCTCATGCTCTCTCCGCCTCCGAAAATCTAGTACTCGGCGGTGTGGGTATAGATTCCTGCGAAGAACGCTAAAAATGCCTCATCCTCCTCTTCCTACTCGACTTGTTCCTCTGACACTTCTCCACCACTGCTGCTGCTGCTGCTGCTCCTCCTCCTCCTCCTCCTCCCACTCCTCGCCATGTGGCGAATTCTGAAGCCAGCCATTCCGAGCACGCCGCACCCCTGCGGCCTCCACTGCCGAGTAGTGGGGGACCGTGTGCGTGTCGCCGAATGCCGCCACAGTAGGCTTCGATGACAGGAGCTTCTTCGCGGCAGCGGTCACCTGGTCGGGACAGCCACGGGCGGGGCGAAAACGGCGCAGCCTCGCGATGTTCAGTGGTGGTGGAGGCAACATTTCCTGACATAACGGGGGAGCGGCTGCGCGACAACCTTTCACATCGTCAGCATCAGATGTAGCTCCGATGCGCCTCCCCCCTCGCTCACAGGAGATAACTATGGACACACTGGTCGCGCGGCAATTCCGAAGGGTTGTGGCGACAAGCGGGGCTTCGGGGAACAACAACTGCTTATTAAGCTTCCCCCAACAAGGGCCGTTTCGAGTATTGGGTGGTGTGGGTGGGGCGAAGGCCGTGGAACAGCGGGTGGTGTAGGGGAAACAGAAGCTGCCGAGTAAAAGAGTACTTTGAAGTTACCCCATGGTAGATGGTAGATGGTTATGAGGATTGGGTTGCGCGGTTGAAAAAAGTGGCGTTGTAACAACGGGTGGCATGGATGACACGGAATATGTGGAGCAAAACGGCATGTGGAATATATCCCAAAGGGAGGGCGATGTTGAATATTACTGCTGCCCCCAAGGGAGGCGGTGTGAAAGGAGTCGGACGGAGTGACACAAGAGAGGACCAAGAAAGGGAATTCGCTGGAGCCGCGCCACTCCCCCAAACACAAGCACACACACACACTGACAGACAGGCAGACAGGCAGACAGAAAGACAGACAGGCAGACAAGCAGACAGAACGTATACATGTACATATACATATATGCACATACATGCATCCATACGTACATACAAACATACACGCATACGTACATAAACACATACAAACAGACATGCATACATAACTATATACATCTATACACATACAATACGTACACACAAACACCCGCACACACACACACACACACACACACACACACACACACACACACACACACACACACACACACACACACACACACACACACACACACACACACGCACACGCACACGCACACGCACACGCACACGCACACGCACACGCACGGTCACACACACACACACACACACACGCGCGCGCGCGCAGGCATACGCCCACACGCCCACACGCCCACACGCCCACACGCACGCAAGCACGCACGCACGCACGCACACGCACACGTACGCACACGCACACACACACACACACACGCACACACATTCACACGCACGCAGGCACACACATTCACACACACACACACGCACACACACACACCACCCCTGGCCAAGCCCGCGCCAACAGGTCACTCCAGCGAAAAGCCGCTCTTGCGCTTGGCGTGGGAGTAACGTTGAGTCGGGCCTGTCCCACTACAGGGGGACTTCCCAGGACCACTGGTTCCTCCTCCTGCCTCGCTTCCCGACCGTCCCGGGGCCCGTGGAGGGCCCCGAGGGTCCGAGAACGGCCAAAAACACCTCAGGACCCGCTCCCCTCGAGGACCCGCTCCCTGCATGCCGACACACGCGCAAACGGCCGATCCCCGCCCGCCCGAGGAGGTCCGGACAGCCCGCCGGCGGGGCCCGGGGGGCGCGCTCGGCGGGAGGCCGGCGCCCGCCGCCAGAGATCGCGGGGGCGCGCGCCGGCACGCCTGGGCCTCGGAGACGGCGTCGATGGCCTTGGCGAAGTCGGCCGGGGACCCGTACCTGCCGGCGCGCCCCTCCTTTTGGAGGCCTGGAAGTGGGCACCAGCACCAACACAGGGGATGGCCTCCACAGGGGGAAGATGATCCTCGATTTCGGTGTTGGTGGCAATATTTCGGCCACCTTGGAAGCCAGAATATTACCACCATCACCGAGATCGGGATCTTCGTCCCTCGGTGGAGGCGCACCGCCGATCTTGGTGTTGGTGTCAACCTCTAGGCCTGCGATCCTTGGCTGAGGGGGGGGGGCGTCGAGCGGGGGCGGGATGAGAGGGGGCAGCGGCGGGGGGGAGCGATCGCCGTGGGGGAAGCGGGTCCTGAGGCTCTTCGCCGCTTTCGGGCTCCTGGGGCACCCCACGGGCCCTGGGACTGCAGTCGGACTTGGCTGGACAGGACACGCGAGAGGAAACAAGACCCTTCTGAGGGCCGCATCGGCACAGGAGTGTAAGAAGGCACGCGTCGCGAGGCACAGGACACAAGCAAGGGGGAGCTGGCAGGGTCGACCTGCTAATCCGGGCCGACTGTATCAGAAAACGACGCAGGATGGAGATTTTGTCCTGGGGGAAGGCCCCAGGGTCCAGGACCCGTCGCCCCCATGGTAGATAGGAGGGGCATCGGGAGCGGCCAAGAGGGGGGTGTCCAAGAGGGGGGGTGCAAATCATGACCGGCGGCATGTGCGCGGCCCAGCAGGGGGGGGCCGGGGACGTCATGGAATGAGAAGAGGCGCCCTGAAATCTGGGGAAATATCATGGCCCCCGCCATGATATCCAGCCCCCCCCTAGTCATCACCCCCCTCTTTGCCGCCCCCGATACTAATCCGGGCCGACTGTATCAGAAAACGACGCAGGATGGAGATCTCGTCCTGGGAGAAGGCCCCGGGGTCCAGGACCCGTCGCCCCCATGGTAGATTTAAGTCGGGCCTGTCCCCGTACAGGGGGAATTTCGACGACAAAGAAAAACTATCCCAGTGCGACCCTACCTAGGAGTTGGAGCATTTAGGAAAGCAGCATCCACATCTACACCGACAGCTACAATTACGTCTACACCTGCATCTGCATCTACATCAACATCAACAGCGAGACTCACATCTACATCTACATCTACATCTACATCTACATCTACACCTACATCTACACCTACATCTACACCTACATCTACACCTAAGCTGAGCTAAGCTAAGCTAATATGAGATAAACTAAGCTATGTGAATCAACTAAGCTAAACTAAGCTAAGCCAAGCTAAACTAGGCTACACAAAGCTAAGCTAAACTAAGCTAAGCTAATACGACATAAGCTAAGTTAAGCTAAGCTGAGCTAAGCTAAGCTAAGCTAAGTAAGCTAAGCTAAGCTAAGATAAGCTAGGCTAGGCAACGCTAAGCTAAGCTAAGCTAAGCTAAGTTAATATGAGATACGTTAAGCTAAGCTAAGCTAAGATGAAATAAACTAAGCTAAGATGAGATAAGCAACGCTAAGCTAAGGGAACGTCACTGGGGCCGCCCGGGGCGTGGAACACTGCCCGGCCCTTTAAGCCAACACGGTAAGAACCCTTCTAAGCAGAGCCTAGGTAGGGAATACACCTGAGCTAAGATGAAGCTAAGCTAAGCTAAGATGAAATACGCTAAGCTAAGATGAGATAAGCAACGCTAAGCTAAGGGAACGTCACTGAAGGAACCGCGGGGCGGATGCCGGGGGAACCGCCCGGGGCGGGTTCCACTGCCCGGCCCTTTAAGCATACCGAGTAAGAACCCTTCTAGGCAGAGCCTAGGTAGGGAAATACCCCCCAAATTCTCCAAAAAGGACAACAAATAATCAAAAAAAAATCCCCAGGCTATGTTTGGACTATGTTTGGACTATTTTGGGGGTATTCTTTGTTTTTCGTCGAAAATCCCCCTGCAGGGGGACAGGCCCGACATAATGGTAGATAGGAGGGGCAGCGGGGAGAAGCGAGGCGACGCGAACGCCCGAGGCGTGCGCGCCCCTCCCAGGGAGCTCGCCCGTGCCTCCCAGGGAAGAGGCGCGGAGGCCGTGGAGCTTTTTGGCGGGGAGGAGCATCTGTTCCAGAAGGGGAACAAGGGCAGCGGAGGGGGGGGAGGAGGAGGAGGAGGAGGAGGAGGAGGAGGAGGAGGAGGAGGAGGAGGAGGAGGAGGAGGAGGAGGAGCGTTTGTTCCAGAAGGGGAGCAACTGGCCATCGCTCGGACGTCCCTTCCCTGTGTTTTTTTCGGTTTCGTCATTGGGTTTTTTCGCCAAATGATGAAGGACGCTCCTCCATGGTCCTCGCCGAAGGAAGAATGCACACGCCCGAACGATGCCAAGACAAGGGCAGCGGAGGGGGGGGGGCGGAGAGCGAGAGGAGAACGAACGAAGGACCACCACTGCGGAAGGAGGCAGGGGAGGGAGAAGGGGCGCGGTGGGAAGGGGGATGGACTGTGGGGCTCCACGACTGCCTCCAAGCAGCTGGCGCGGGTGCCCGAGCAGTGGTTTCGTCTGCCCGAAACGCTGCTGGAGCCGGAACCTGGCCATCCCTCGGACTTCCATTCGGAGAAGGTCGGAACCTGGCCATCCATCCACCATCAAGGATACTCCTCGATGGTCCGCGCCGAAGGAGAAATGCACACGTCCGACCGATGCCAAGAACAATGCACAGGTCGTTGGAATAGGGGCGGGGGTGAGGGAATCGGGGAGCAGGGGGACGTTGGGAGGGGCAAGGGTTTTGTCTCCGCCCCCTGGAAAAAGGGCTCGCGGAGAAGTTTGGGAGATTTTTCAAATACGTTTTTTGCGGATTGCACGTTGGTTCCCTTTGTGGCGGATTACGAATTGATTCCATTTGTGGCAGATTACAAATTGATTCCTTTTGTGGCGGAGTACAAATTGATTCTTGTTGTGGCGGATTATACATTGATTCCTTTTGTAGCGGCTTACACAATGATTTCTTTTGTGGCGGATTACAAATTTATTCCTCTTGTGGTGAGCTACACATTGACTCCCTTTGCGGCGGATTACAAAAATAATGCTTCTATGGCGGATCACAAAAAGAATCCTTTTGTGCCGAATTACAATTTAATTCCTTTTGTGGCAAGCCCAGCTGGTAGTGACCCAGGTCCCAAAAGAGAAATAGAAATCATTGACAATTTGGGGAATTATGCGACCCTTAATCTTTTTTTTTGTGGTTTGGGACCAAAAACGATTGAGAGTCGTATAATTTTCCCAATGTTCAATGATTTATTTTTCTTTTTTTTCTTTTGGGGCCTGGGTCACTATCAGCTGGGCTTGCCACAAAAAGAATTAATGTGTAATTCGCCACAAAAGGAATCCTTTTGTAGTCCGCCACAAAAGAAATCAATTTGTAATCCGCCACAAAGGAAATGAATTCGTAGTCCATTGCAAAAGGGATCAATTTGTAACCCGCCACAAGAAGAATCAATTTGTAATCCGCCACAAAAGGAATCAATTTGTAATCCGCCACAAAAGGAATCAAATTGTAATCCACCACAAAAGGAATTAATACGTAATTCGCAACGAAAGGAATCAAATTATAATCCGCCGCAAATGGAATTAATATGTAGTCCGCCACAAAAAGAATCAATTTATAATCCGCCACAAAAGGAATCTATTTGTAATCCGCCACACAAGGAATGAATGTGTAATCCGCCACAAAAGGAATCAACTTGTAATCCGCCACAAAAGAAATCCATCTGAAATCCGCCACAAAAGGAATCAATTTGAAATCCGCCACACACAAAATTGATTTGTAATTCGCCACAACAGGATTCTATGTGTGTTCCAACACAAAAGGAATCAATATATACTTCGCCACAATAGGAATCAATTCGTAATCCGCCACAAAAGAAAACCTTCTGTAGTGAGGGGATGTAAATGGTGGGTCAATCGCTATTCGGATTCTATGAAAGGCGGATCCATCTTTCATCGGGTTCTATTAGAGGTGGATCCATCTGTAATGGGATTCTCGTAAAAGTGGAACAATCGCTAGTAGGACTCCACTAGAGGTGGATCCATCTCAGATAAAATTCCCTTACAGGTGAATACATCTCTAATCGGGTTCCATTAGAGGTGGACCATCCCTGAAAGGATTAGATTAGAAGTGGATCCATGCCGAAAATAATTACATCAGAGGTGGATCCGTATGCAAGAGGTGTCCATTTGAGGTGGATCCATCTCTAATACAACTCTACTAAAGGTGGACCCATCCCTAATAATATGCAAGTAGAGGTGGATCCATCTGTAATGGGGTTATATTCGGGATGGATCCATGTGTAGCAGGATCCTATTAGAGGTTGACCTATCCCTGTTAGGGTTCCATTTGAAGTGGATCCATCTGTAATAGGCTTTCATTTGAGGTGGGCCCATCTCTAATAGGATTCCATTAGTTGTGGATCCAGCTGTAGTCGGGTTCCATTAGAAATTTATCCATATGTAACAGGGCTCTATTAGATGCGAATCCATCCGTAATAGGATTCTATTAGGGGTGGACCCAATCTGTATTACGATTCTGTCAGAAGTGGATCCATAAGTGGTAAGATTGAATTGGGGGTGGGTCCGTTTGTAATACGATCCCACTAGAGGTGGATCCCTCTGTACTGGTATTCTATTAGAAGTGGACCCATGTCTTGTAGGACTCCATCAGGCGTAGGCGGGCCCATCCCTAATAGGATTCTATCAGAAGTGGACCCATATGGAATAGGATTATATTAGAGGTGGGTCCATCTGTCATAGGGTTCTGTTATAGATGGATCCATCCGCACCAGGATTCCATTAGAGGTGGATCCATCTCTAATCGGACTCTATCAGAGGCGCATGCATCTTTAATAGGATTCCATTCGAGGTGGATCCATTTGTAATAAGACTCTGTTAGCAGTGGACCAATCTCTAACCAATCTCTCATAGCATGCCATTGGGAAAGAACCATCTCTAATAGGATTCTTTTAGAGGTGGATCCATATGTAACTGGAGTCCATTAGAGGGGCATCCATGTCTAATTTGATTCTATCAGAGGTGGATCCATCGCTACCAGGATTCTATTAGAGGTGGACACAAATATAATGGGATTCTATCAAACGTGGATTCATCTCTATAAGGATCCTATTAGAGGTGGATCCATCCGTACCAGGATCCCATTCGAGGTGGATCCATCTCTGATATGATGCCATCAGTTGTGGACCCATATCATATGGGATTCTATTAATGGTGGATCCACATGTCATAGGATTATATTAGAGGTGGCTCCATCTGTCGTGGGATTCCTAATCGGATTGTATGGAAGGTGGACCCATATGTAGTATTCTCTTCGAGGTGGATCCCTGTAGTACGATCCTATGAGAGGTGGATCCATGGGCAATGCGATTTTATTCGAGGTCGACACATGCGTTTTAAGATTTTGTCAGAGGTGGATGCATGTGTAAAAGGATTCCACTCGAGGCGGGCCCATCTCTAATAGAATTACAATAGAGGCGGATCCATTAGAGGTGGATCCATATGAATTAAGATTATATTAGAAGTGGATCCATATGCCATGGGATTCTATAAGAGGTGGATCCATCTGCAATAAGATTCTACTAGAGCTCGATCCATATGTAAATCGGTGCAAAACGTCATGTTCCAGGGGATTGAGACAAAACCTCCACCGGTGGGAGGGGCCCTCTGGGAGGGAGAGGGCGGGAAGAGGGTCTGGGAGCGAGGGGGGAGCGAGGGGAGTGCAGTAGGAGCCCGACCACAAGAGACCTTCCACAAGAAACCCAACCCTGAGACCCCAGGATGTCCGTGGGTTTTTGGTGTGGGAGCGTCACGCTTTCCGTAGCAGAACCATCGAAACCAAAGAAACCCAGGGCACCCTGGAGGCAAGCAGGGTGTTTCTTGGCATGGGCCCCACTGTAAATGGAGAGAGGGGGGGGAAGACGGGTGACGAGATGGGGCGGGCAAGCACGAAAGAGGAGGGATGTAAACATGGGAGGAAAGCGTGCAGGCACAGAATGCTGAACACCGCGCCGTCGGCGTCGGCTGGGAGGCAGGATGACCGTCGCGAGTGGCTCACACGGCGCCGTGGTGCCAAAGCGGCGACGCCTCGCGGTCAGTCCGCCTCGGACTCGACGACCCCCGATATACAGTCAACCCGTACGATAGGGATGCGCGGTAAGGATGCAAGGGCCTTGGAGGGCCACGTCAACAATTTTAGAACGCGGTTGGCCAGCGAAAGCGGCCAAGGATGAACCGAGGAGGCAAGGATGCAAGGGTACCCTTGGGTGCCCATCCGTACTATGCGGGTTGACTGTAGTCGTGCTCGGGGGCTCGGGTGTTCAACTGCCCGCTCCGCACATACGAGGGGAGATCGGAAGTGAAGATGGACGAGGGAAGGGAGAAAGGATACAGTGCGGGCGCGGCCGCAAGAAACCCTCGCAAGAAACCCAACCCTGAGAACCCGTGCGCGAGGTGCACCTGAGGGGAAACCTGGAGCACCCTGAACGCAGCAAATCCTTCAACGGCTTGCGGAAAGTCACCGCGAAGCGCGAGGAGCGAAGAAACCCAGGGTACGCTGACGAAAAGCAGATGGTGTCTTGTTGCGCGCCCCCACTGTAGAGGGATGGTGGGAGAAGGAGGGGCGAGGGCGAATCCAGGGCCCACAACATCACCAGTTCACCGCTCAGGTCGACCCCTGGACAAGGGGAGAGAGAAGGAAGAGGGGGATGGTAGGAGAAAGAGAAGGGAGGGCGAATCCCAGGCGAGAGGATGGGGAAGGAGAGAGCAGGGCCCGACCTAAGACATGCTTTTCGTTTTCACATGGTGGGAGAAGGAGAGGTGAGGGAGAATCCCAGGCGAGAGGATGGGGAAGGAGAGAGCAGGGCTCGGCCTAAAACATGTTTTTCCTGTATGCGTCTTTTTGTTCGTCTTCCCTCTTGCATCCGCCTTTGCTCCGAGCGAAGTCGAAAGGAATAGCCCACGAGATCACAAAAACACCGCTTAGGTCGACCCCTAGAAGAGGGGAGGGAGAAGGGAGAGGGGGACGGTGGAAGAAGGAGAAGGTGAGGGCGAATCCGAGGCGAGAGGATGGGGAAGGCCAGAGTGGAGGGGGTGTAGGCGTGGAGGCGTGAATGATAGCCCCCATGGAGCACGCCACGCCTCCCTGCATCGGCCAGATTTGGCTTGGGGTCCCGCTGCCATCAAGGTCCCCGTTGCATCGATCGGTCCAACCCTCCCCGCCCTCTTCTCCCGCTCCTCCCTGCCAGAGGTTCAACGTGGAAATGAAAGAGGATAGCTGATCAGGGAGGCAAATGCAATGAATCCCGCCAGCCCTTGAGGGCGTAAGTGGCTTAGAGCGGTTTCTCTTCCAATTCCCTTAATTCACCTTCGGGAAAAGGGGTTTTTCCTGTTCCCTATCAGTATACACCCCCTCCCCCAGGCGACCGGCGGCCACCCAGGAGCCATGCGCCCCCCCACCATCCCTGACAAAAAACAATATAAAACGCACTCTGCCTCCACATTTGGAGTATGCGCGGCCAACCCGATGCGGCCCCCCCTCACCATCCCTATCAAAAAACTATGTTTTTGCTGTTCCCTGTCAGTATACACCCCCTCCCCCAGGCGACCGGCGGCCACCCAGGAGCCATGAGCCCCCCCACCATCCCTGTCAAAAAACAATATAAAACGCACTCTGCCTCCACATTTGGAGCAACCCGATGCGGCCCCCCCTCACCATCCCTGTCAAAAAACCATACAAAGTACACTTTGCGGCAAAATCTGGAGTCATGTTCGTGAGGCCCGCGAGCACTTTGTATTTGTCTGACATGGGCGGCGGGGGTGTCAGCATATTGCCTGCTGTGCGCAGGGCTACCATCCCTAACAAAAAACAATTCAAAATGCACATCGCGGCTAAATCTGAATAATGCGCGGTCACCCCGCGATCACTGTCAAGTTGTTTTTGACTAGGACGGCGGGGGTGGTGGCTGATGGCCTGCTGTGCGCAGGAACACCAGACACAATGATGGGAATTAGTTTTCGACAAGGACGGTGGGGGCCGACATGTTCCCGATGTGTGCCATCACGTGCGCAGGCGCACCTGACACACTCTGCACGTGCCCCGAACGTGGCGCACCTAGCGCGGCTGGAGTATGCGGCACACCTGGCGCACGCGGAGCACGTGGCGCATCTGGCGCACCAGGCCTGCCGGGCACGCTTGGGCCCCAGGGGTGCCTGGCGCGCGTGGCGCACCTGGCACGCGTGGCGCACCTCGCCCCAGCGTCGCGCAACGTCGGGCCGGTTTTGGTTCCCGATAGCCGTCCATCCGAAGACGACCGCTGAGCATGCTGAGGCTCGGGTGTTACTCATGTGCTGGGAGGGCGGGTGGGAGTGAGCTGGACGACTTGCTATCTAGGGCGTGTCTTGACCCTCCCCCTGCCCCCCCCCCGGGCCTGGACGGGGGGGTTCGCGACGCATTGGGTCGTCCAAGACGGCCTCGGCGAGAAGGCACGAATCATGTATGTGACTTTGTAAGTGTTGGGCCCATTTGGGCCTCCTGGGGGGGGACTGTAATATGGTCCCCCCCCTTCTTTAATCGATCTCCTCCTAGATGGTATCAAGATTGCCCCCGAGGCTCCCAAGAGCGCCCCGAGAGGCCTCCAGGAGGCCCCAAGAGGCCTCCAAGAGGTCCCCAAAAGGCCCCCAAGAGGCTCCAAGAGGATCACCCGAAGCACCCAAGACGCTCTAAGAGGCCCCCAGGACCGCTAAGAGGCCCCCCAAACGCTCACGGAGAACCAACAGAAGCTTTCAAGGGACATCCGAAGAGATTCCGAGAGGCATCCAAGAGGCCTCTGGCCATTCTGCTCACCTTCTTCCTCCTCCTCTTCCTCCTCCTCCTCCTCATTACCCTCTTCCTCATCCGCCTATTCCTCGTCCCTCCCCCGCCCCCACCCCATCCCCTTCCTCCTCCGACTCCCCTTTCCGTACTCCCCCTCTTTGGGCATGACGGTTTCCCCGACCCCTGATCCCACTGCATGCTCCTCCGCATCCCCGATCAGGGCAACTCGCCTGGGCACCGTGTGTTTGTACTCAAACGGTTGAGGGAAACAATTCAGCAACACTCCCCCCTCCCCCGCAATTCAAAGTTGGCAGGTTTTCGCAAGACCGCTCGGAGGCGCCAAATCGGAAGATCCGAAACCAACATTGCATCTGGGGGGAGGTGGGGGAGGTTCACACCACATGCTCTGCATGAGTGTTGCTTCATTGTTTCCGACACCCGAAGGACGTGTCTTCTCTTCGACAGACCTGGGCCTGGACGTCGCTCCAGCCAGCTCGTGGCCGCCCGTCGCCGCCCGCCGCCACCGGCATCCTTGGACACGACTTCGATTTGGCGAGACTCGCACGCTCCGTTGCGCTTGGCACTGCTTTTCGCGCTGCTGTGCGCTGCTGTCCGTTGCTTTGTAGTATTGCTCTGCACTGCTTTGCGTGGAACTACACTGCTCTGCGCCACATAGATTGCACCACATCGATTGCACCACATAGATTGCACCACTCTGGTTGCACCGCACAAATCACTGTTTGGGATCCACGCTGGCTTGCTAACATAAACGCACATATTTGACGAAGAGAATGAAAGAGAGAGAGATCCTACCCCCTGAGCTATGGCTTCAAGCTGATGGATCTTCGACAGCCAGCATCAACCTCCCCTCTAGTTACCCAGCCAACCCAAACCCTTACCCGCGGCAAGTCAGGCCACGCCATTCACCAAAGGAACCCCCAACTACGCGCAATCCGCTGGCTCATGGATGGGAGCTACGGTCGGACCTAAAGCATACTGACATCCTTGAAGAACTCGTCCCTCCGCTGGCCAAAACACCCCAGACCATAAGATCCATCGAGGGTGCCCTCCCCCAAGATTCACAAGAACATCAAACACACAGGAAGAACACGAGGGTACAATCCCCGAACCGACCTCGATCTTATACCTCGGTCCGACCGTACCCATAGGTCGGAAGAAGTAGATAGAAACAGGAAGCAGGAAGGCGTTGAAAATAAATTGGGTGTCCGCCCACCCCTGAGGATGACGGAACAGGCGAAGCTTCTCGATCATTGAAGCAGGAAGGCGCTTAAGGCAGATGGAGATCTGGGAATCTCAAACATCGGCGGAGGACAAACCTCCCTTTAGAAAACCTCCCCTTAGTGAAAACGGCCTGGGACCGAAACCGACGGACCTGGACCCGCAAACATGCCGGCCGCGACGCCCTCTCGCGAGCCGAAAACGGCCAATTCCTTAATTGACGTGTCAGGGTAGGAGGTCTGTCCACCCCCAATCTTTTTCAAAAAAATCCAAAAAATCCGGCGCCGAAGTCCAAACCGGCACCCTCGCGTGGGAGATCCTTGAAAAAAAGCGGCTCTCCGAACCTCTCCAAGAAGGCCCTCAAAGACGCTTGCTCCGTCTCCACGAAATCCCAGAAATCCAGCGACGGTCTACAGTGCGGGCGCGGCCGCAAGAAACCCTCGCAAGAAACCCAACCCTGAGAACCCGTGCGCGAGGTGCACCTGAAGGGAAATCCGGAGCACCCTGAACGCAGCAGCTCCTTCAACGGCCGCAGGAAGTCACCGCGCAGCGCGAGGAGCGAAGAAACCC
This sequence comes from Prorocentrum cordatum, assembly GCA_963575745.1. NCBI lineage: Eukaryota > Dinophyceae > Prorocentrales > Prorocentraceae > Prorocentrum > Prorocentrum cordatum. Next base: position 189,427 of record CAUYUJ010007313.1, read on the forward strand.
AGTATACCCTGACGAGAAGCATGTGGTTTCTTGATGCGCGCCCCCACTGTAGCAACCTCCGAAAATACCTGCTTTCAACGACCGATGGGTCATCGCCATCGCCTAGCTTCGCGCCCCGCGCTGCGCGACGTGCGGTGACCTTCGCGCGCTCTCGCGCCCACGGGCGCCGCCCCCCCCCTGGGAGAGGGGCGGCCAGCCTGGCCCAGACCGCGAGGCGCGAGGCGCGGTCATCGTCGTGCCCCCCTCGGGCGACCTGGCAGGTCACGAGGACGTGGATCCAGGACGGGTTGGCCGCGCGTAAATGGGGGGTGGTAGGGGGAGGGGGGGAAGGCTTCTTGAAGTAGGCTGCTTCTGAGAAGCCTCCCCCCCCCCCACCCTCTACCCTTAAGTCGGGGGTGTCCCCCTACAGGGGGATTTTCGACGAACAAAAATTACCCTGTGACGTACCCAACACATTTGTATCAATGGAAACGAGGAGATGGCCGAAACTTGTATGGACAATCAACTTGATGTGTAAGCTACTTGGGAGGCGTCACTGTGCTGGACCCCGCAAGCAGGCCTCGAAAGTGGCAACAGTTTCACAGATCGCAGCCCCCCAGGGATGGCGAGGTCTAATTTGAATCTGCGTGTGGCGTCACTGTGCTGGCCCCCCAGCAGGCCTCGAAAGTGGCGACAGTTTCACAGATCGCAGCCCCCCAGGGATGGCGAGGTCTAATTTGAATCTGCGTGTGGGTACCCACTGTGCTGGGCCCCTCAGCAGCCCTCGAAAGTGGCGACAGTTTCACAGATCGCAGCCCCCCAGGGATGGCGAGGTCCAATTTGAGTCTGCGGTGGGTACCCACTGTGCTGGGCCCCCCAGCAGGCCTCGAAAGTGGCGACAGTTTCACAGATCGCAGCCCCCCAGGGATGGCGAGGTCCCATTTGAGTCTGCGGTGAGTACCCACTGTGCTGGGCCCCTCAGCAGCCCTCGAAAGTGGCGACAATTTCACAGATCGCAGCCCCCCAAGGATGGCGAGGTCCCATTTGAGTCTGCCGTGAGTACCCACTGTGCTGGGCCCCTCAGCAGCCCTCGAAAGTGGCGACAATCTCACAGATCGCAGCCCCCGAGGGATGGCGAGGTCCCATTAGAGTCCGCGGTGAGTACCCACTGTGCTGGGCCCCCCAGCAGGCCTCGAAAGTGGCGACAATTTCACAGATCGCAGCCCCCCAGGGATGGCGAGGTCCAATTTGAGTCTGCGGTGAGTACCCACTGTGCTGGGCCCCCCAGCAGGCCTTGAAAGTGGCGACAGTTTCACAGATCGCAGCCCCCCAGGGATGGCGAAGTCCAATTTGAGTCTGCCGTTAGAACCCACTGTGCTGGGCCCCCCAGCAGGCCTCGAAAGTGGCGACAGTTTCACAGATCGCAGCCCCCCAGGGATGGCGAGGTCCCATTTGAGTCTGCCGTGAGAACCCACTGTGCTGGGCCCCCCAGCAGGCCTCGAAAGTGGCGACAGTTTCACAGATCGCAACCCCCCAGGGATGGCGAGGTCCCATTTGAGCCTGCCGTGAGTACCCACTGTGCTGGGCCCCCCAGCAGGCCTCGAAAGTGCCTACAATTTCACAGATCGCAGCCCCCCAGGGATGGCGAGGTCCCATTTGAGTCTGCGGTGAGTACCCACTGTGCTGGGCCCCTCAGCAGTCCTCGAAAGTGGCGACAATTTCACAGATCGCAGCCCCCCAGGGATGGCGAGGTCCCATTTGAGTCTGCCGTGAGAACCCACTGTGCTGGGCCCCCCAGCAGCCCTCGAAAGTGGCGACAATTTCACAGATCGCAACCCCCCAGGGATGGCGAGGTCCCATTTGAGCCTGCCGTGAGTACCCACTGTGCTGGGCCCCCCAGCAGGCCTCGGAAGTGGCGACAGTTTCACAGATCGCAGCCCCCCAGGGATGGCGAGGTCAAAGGCAGGGGGGAAGAGAGGGACGGGAGGGGGTGGGAAGGAGACGCGCGAGCAGTGCTCTACGTATTCAAAACGAGAACTCAACGCAGGAGGGTTGGGAAAAAAATATACTCAAAACAGGCTCCAAAATTGTCCAAAAAATAGGAGTGCCCAGACTATTTTGGGACTATTTTCGAATACACCCCCCTGTAGAGGGACAGGCCCGACTTAAGTCTACCCCCCTGTGTGCGTGGCCGAACGTGGGCCCCTTCGCCGAGAGCCCAGAGGCCCCCGTGGAGAGGTCGAGGACGCAGAGCACTCCAAGGCGGAGGGCCCCACGGCGAAGAGCAGAAGGACGCCCCTCCAAAGCTTTGACTGTTCTTCTAGGGACACGAACACTGTGCTATACTGTGCTATGACCTGGCGCGCGGAGCGCGCCAAAGGCGGCGCTGGAGGCGCCGCCAGGGGGATCCAGCGACGATCCGGGAAATCCGCGCGGACCTCCGCGGTGTTATGTTTATGTCATGCTTCGTTCCCCGATCTCAGCCCTCGTGCCCGCTGTAGCTCCAGCCGCGGGCTGTCTGTTCCCAACCCTCGTGCCAGCTGGAGCCCGAACCGCTGGCCATCGCTCGGACGTCCATACCCTGTGTTTTTTGTCGGTTTCGTGCGTGGTTTCTTCGTCGCCGAATGATCAAGGGCGCTCCTCGATGGTCCTCGCCGAAGGAAACATGCACACGCCCGAGCGATGCCAAGACCGTGGGATCTGGGCTTCGGCTGGTGGCGCTCACGGAGGGTCGCTGCCCTGACCCCATCGGTGCCCGCGCCTGCCGGAGAGGGTGAGCTGCTGCCCGAGATCCTGCGCGCGGGGCGCCCCTCGCACGCTCCCCCGCCCCAGGCAGGCCACGAGTCTCATTCTCGTCCACCACCTTCTGCTCCTTCTCCTCCTTCTGCTCCTTCTCCTCCTCCTCCTCCCTCCTCCTCCTCCTCCTCCTCCTCCTCCTCCTCCTCCTCCTCCTCCTTTTCTCCTCCTCCTCCTCCTCCTCCTCCTCCTCCTCCTCCTCCTCCTCCTCTTCCTCCCCGCCCCAGACAGGCCACTGTTCTCCTTCTCCTAGGTCACCTAGCTTCTCACATCGTGCCCCGCGACGCACGACGCGCGATTACCTTCGCGCTCTCGCGCCCAAGGCGCCGCCCCCTTCGAGAAGGGCAACTGGTCTGGCCCAGACCGCGCCCCGCGAAGCGCGGTTGTTTTCGAGCCACTGGGGGGGACCTGCAGCCAAAGCGCATAACAGGGATGCGTGGTAAGGATGCAAGGGCCCTGGACGGCCGTGCCAACGCTCATCGAACGGGGCAAGGGTGGGCCGAACAGGGCAAGGGTGGGCCCAAGGATGCAGGGATGGGCCGAAGGGGCAATCATCCCTGCTACGTGTGCGCTTCGACTGTAGTGCTCATCCACCTCCACCTTCTCCTCGTGCTGCGCCTGCCTCCCCCCGCGCCCCCCCCCCGCACTCCTGCCTCGGGGCCCCCCTCCTTGCAACAACTCCCCCTTGCTGCGCCACCAGCCTGACCGGTCGGGTGGCACTCGCGTTCCGCCCGAGACGCCCTCACTGCTCATGATCCCGTAGCTTGGAATGTCTGATAAGTGCGCGAATCCGTCCGGTGTGGGTGCGTGTGCGGGCTCGGTTGGTCCGCTCTGGATCTCTGCCCCCTTTCCTGATGGGGCCGGCCGCACGCGCTTCTCGTTTGCCCGGGCGCACTCTCTCCGCCTCGTCGCCGCGCCCGAGGCCGCGACCGCCAACAGGCGGGTGTCAGCCAGTGTTCGTCGTTGGTGGGCTTCTTGCGGCTCCTGTCACCGGGAGGAACCGCAGGCGCACGCTCACGAGGGTACCCGCGGTTCCGAGTCAGAGCTCTGCTTGCGCGGCCGCACTTCGACGGACTCCTCCGAGGGCTGGCAAGTGTGTAGTCGGCAGCACCCGGGGAGGGTCCCGTCTGGGTCCGCCAAGGATATCACTCCGCTGGGCCCAGCAGGAGCCCACGAAAGTGGCGGCAGTTGCGCAGTTCGTGTCCCCCCGGGAGGGGCGAAATCCCGCTAGAACCCGCATAGGACGTCACTCGTCACTCAGCTGGAAAATGGCGACGATCGAACAGTTGGCAGTCCCTCGTGAGGACGAGGTCTCGTCTGGGTCCACGTAGGACTGGACCTCCCAGGAGCTGACGAACATGGCGACAATTGCGCAACTGGCAGCCCCTGGGCAAGCCGATGTCCCGTTTGGGTCCGCGCAGGACGTCACTCCGCTGGACCTCCCAGGAGCTGACGAAAGTGGCGGCAATTGCAACTAGCATCCCCCAGGGAGAGCGAGATAGGAGGCAGTAAGTTACAGGAGGCAGGTAGGAGGCAGGTAGGAGGCAGGCATGAGGAAAGAGGAAGGAGGAGAGGATGGATGTGGGATGATGTGGGATGATGTGGGGTGTTCTTTTCAGGACGGAGGCCCAGTATGTACGTATAGGATGGGTGGAATGCATCGGCTGACCTCAGTTTACACTGCCCATGAAGGCCCCCCCTGTGCAATGAATGATGGCATTGCCTCGATTCCCCCTTCATCTGTCCATTCCTCCCTTCCTTTCCTCAGTGCCCTCTCCTACCGGCGCTGGGCGTTTCCGGTCTCGGCGTTTGTCCCTCGCACACTTCGTCCCCCCCGCCGATCGAACCCTCCAAAGCTCGTGGGACCCGTTTCCCTTGACCCCAGCCCCGGCCCTCTGGATCCATTCCGAAGACGGGTCTTTCATCCGGGCTGTTCTTCGATGGGCCCGGCCGAAAACTGCGGAAAACCTCTGACACGATTTGTTCGAAATGCCTCGCCGAGAGTCTTGCCCAGAGGCGGAACAATCTGCAAAAATAAAACACTCTCGACGATCTGCGTGGATTTCTTGGACCTGCGCTGAACCTCTCGCCCTTGTGCGTGGAGCGCGCCAGGGGTGGTGCCGGAGGCGCCACCAGGGGGTCCCAAGCGCCGATCCAAGAAATCCGCGCGGAGCTCCGAAAGTTTCTGCTTGCGCATTTTACCTAACAGCGAAGACTGATAGGTTTCTAGTGGGATCAAAAGAGAGCAGCAGATCACTCCACAGGGGGGTCCGGGCAGGTGTTGGGAGTTGCCGGGCGGCAGGTGCCGGGCTCGTTTTTCACCAACAGTCACACACTTCGTGCTCTTCGACTTCCCAGAACTCCATTCCCAGGCCACATTCTCAATACCCGGATGCAACAGTCACACACTTCGTGCTCTTCGAGATCCCAGAACGCCATTCCCGGGCCACATTCTGAATAACCGGATGCAACAGTCACACACTTCGTGCTCATCGACATCCCAGAACGCCATTCCCGGGCCACATTTAGAATAACCGGATGCAACAGTCACACACTTCGTGCTCTTCGAGTTCCCAGAATTCCATTCCCGGGCCACATTTTGGATGCCCGGAGCCAACTGTAGGCCACTTCGTGCTCTTCGAGTTCCCAGAACTCCATTCCCGGGCCACATTTTGAATGCCCGGAGCCAACTGTAGGCCACTTCGTGCTCTTCGAGTTCCCAGAACTCCATTCCCGGGCCACATTTTGAATGCCCGTAGCCAACTGTAGGCAACTTCGTGCTCTTCGACTTCCCAGAACTCCCATTCCTGGGCCACATTTTCAGCAGGGGCAAGAGCACGACGAGGAGGAGGACGAGCAAGACCAGGAGGACGAGGACGAGCAGGAGCAGGACGAGGAGCAGGAGGAGCAGGAGAAGAAGGACGAGCAGGAGGAGGAGGAGGACGAGCAGGAGGAGGAGGACGACCAGGAGGAGGAGGACGACCAGGAAGAGGAGGAGGAGGAGGAGGAGGAGGAACACCAGGAGGAGGAGGAGGAGGAGGAGGAGGAGGAGGGGAGGAGGAGGAGGGAGGAGGAGGACGAGGAGGAGGAGGAGGAGGAGGGGGGGGAAAGACGAGGAGGACGAGAACACCAGGAGGAGGACGACCGAGGAGGACGAGAACGAGGACGACCAGGAAGAGGAGGAGGAGGAGGAGGAGGACAGTGAGGACAGTGCCGAAAGCGTGCAGGTGAATCACGAACACGCCTCGAAAAGGAAAGGGACGAGAGAGAGACCCTCATCCAACAAGGGGCACTCTCCGCGCCGTGCGCGGGGCCGGGGAGCAACGGTGCGAGGGTCACTAACGGCGCACCGCCGGGCAGTCCCCACTCGCACCGCGCCCCCCGTTGGGTAGACAAACCCACGCCTGTACTTCCGCCCACTATGCAGGTGCCTCGGGCTCGGGCGCCTGCTGCGGCATCGCAGGCTCCCCGAGCTCCGAGAAGACGAGCGGCTCGAGGGGCTCGCCCGTCTTGGGATGCAGGCCCCTTCGAGCCTGCTCGAGCATCGACGCGATGGCTCCGTCCCCCCCACTCCCAGCTCCCGCCGACCCCGTCCCAGCCCTCTTGCACGCTCGAGACAGGCCGACCGACAGCCGATTGGGGCGCACAGCGTGCGCCCCGCACTTTACACAGATCAAAACTCGATCCAAGGCCTGGACCTGGTGTCCTGGCCCGACCTCCTGGGGGTCGCATGCACGGGAGGCCAGAGACTTCAACGACGAAGCCGTCGCTGCAAGCCTCCAGCAGGCACGACAGCGAATCGCTCCCCCAGCGAAGACCACACAGTCGTGATCGGTCGGCCGCCGCGGACGGCGGGGCCGAAAGACAGCCTTCGGAGGCGCACGGAGTATCGGGGTGGAGAGGCGGGCCACGCGCTCGGCAGCCCAGGCCAGACAACGCATCGTGTCCTGGGCCCGAAGCAGAGAAAATTTGTGAGCCTTGACCACGGAGGTGGATCCAAGGAAATCTGCCGCAGCCACGCGGGCGAAAACATCAGCCCACATATTACCGAAAAAATGCTCCAGGGGCTCCTGGGAAGCCAGGCAGGCATCAAACCCCTCGATGACGGTCCGATGGGCCTTCGTCCAAACAAACACGGGCCTGACAGGGTCGCCTCTATACAGCTCGTGGATGCTCCGCCAGATGGACGCGTGAGGCGCTCTGGCAGAAGCATGACGACCCTCCCAGGCCATTCCCTCGACCTGCAGCTGTAAATGATCAGTCACGTACGTGGCTGGCCTCTGGGCCCTCTGCAGGGCCTTGAGACCAGCAACGCGCTCGGCCCTGGGCACCGTCTGGATAGGGCCCCCCAGGCTCCCGAACAAAGCTTTGCATGGCCACAGGTCTCGGGTCAATGCCACGACGGCCCAGCCACAGCGCCGTTCCTCAGGGAAATCACTTTCAAGACAGGACCCGTCCCCGTACAACTTCGACGGCCACGGCATGTCGATCGCCCCCCACTCGCGCTCAGCCTGAGCACGTGCAGGCAGCGGCCTGAAAACAGGCCTCAGGGGCAGCGCGTAGAGCACGTCGATGGCCGAGAAGTCCTGCACCTGGCCCCCGTCGCGCCACGGGGCTGCCTCCAGGATGTCCTTCCTCCTCTTGGCCACCTCCTCGGGGTACGGCTCCGTCTCCTCGTCCTCCTGCTGCTGATGCAATACCTTGCAGCCGAAGATCTCATGCTCGAGGTCGCAGCAGGCCTCCCCGCAGAACTCGCACGAACCGTCGCCGCCGTAGCCAGCCTGCATGCGGCGCTGCGGCGACCAGAACCCGTTGGACTGCAGCTTGGCCAGAGCCCCTCTGTGGCCAGGCGCCAAGGAGGCGTGTCCCAGTCGAAGCGCACGAAGCCACACATGCTGCTGCCGCCTGCCGTCACCATCGGCTGGGGGCGCCTCAGGCAGCTGGTCGAGGATACGATGGCTCTGCCAACGGTCGAGGCTGCGACGCAGGAAAAACAGCACCTCACTGGGACAATACTGCAGCAAACTGATATGCAGGCCCTCATCGTCAACCAAGATTGTAGAACTTGCCATGTTCCAGTTGACTCTCCTGAGGGACAACCACAAAGCCGACAGCGGGCCCTGCGCACTGGCCCACGTGACGTGAGTGTGGCGGGCTTCCCAGGAGTCACGCAAGCCCATCCAGGCCCGCTGCAGTCGGGAGAGCGTCACACGCCCATCCCACACCCACGCCGCGTACTGCCCCACGATGCTGAAGGTAGCGTGGAATATGGGGTCGAAGTTCCACTGCTGCGCGGCCAGGTACAGCGTCAGGGAGCCCGACCCCTTGTAGCCACAGAAGACGCCAGCCATGGTCCTCATCTGCTGCAGCTCCGTGTCGCTGATGCCGCTGACCGTGGCTCCGTGCCCCACGGATGGCAGCACACCCGTGGCCCAGAGCCGAGCCGCCCGCTGTCGTCCTGCTCCCTTCTGCAATGCTCGAACGCTGGCCTTCTTGCCGTGCATGGCCTTCAGGCGTCCCTTCTGCACGGCCCTTGTGGCCGACGACCCAGCTAGGTCGTGGCCAAGATACCGCATGTGCCTCTTGCCAGCGATCTTCAGCAGCCTAGCGTACTTCTGAAAGTGGTAGCTGGTGCGCCTGGACGTCGTTAGGTGCCCAGACTTATCCATCTGCAGCACCAGCCCGAGGGGCCGGACAGCCCTGCAGAACGCACGAGTGGCAATGGCCATTTCTCGCACCCCGCTCGGGTCGTTGCCGACCCAGCACAGCGCGACGTCGTCCACCAAGTCCTTGGGCTGAACCTGAGGAGCGACCGACATCGTCTGGCGAATGCTGCGAGTCAACAACACCATGAGAAGCGTAGTGGCGTGGGTGCAGCCTGCCAGGATGCCCTGATACGCCCTGCGCGCCACTGAATACGAAGAATACGAGTACACCGAACGCAGCTGCTGGTACATCTGCACAAGCATGAACGCCATTCGCATAGGATATCCATTGGCCCTGCACTCCAACAAAATGGCATCATGCCTGACCAGCTCGTAGCATTTGAGCATGTCCAGCAGCACAATGATGGCGTCGTCATCGCACAGGGTCGCCATCTCCTTGGTGAGCGCCAAATCAAAGGCCGCATCACTCGACGACTTGCCTCCAGTGTGGCCCCAGACCTCTGGGAGCGCATGGGCCTTCTCCCACGCTGCCGAGACAGGCCGCCTCGCCCGTCCCCAGATCCTGACCAGCGTGTTCATCAGCACAATCAGGCGCTCCCCACCCCCTGGCTTGGGGAGTCTCACGAGCTTCGAGAGGAATCTGCCGTCTGGCCACAGCAGGAGGTGCTCGCACCGCTCGAAGAGGCGCGCCATGGCCGTCAGCGCCCCGTGGGAGAGGTGCTCCATGGCCCTGGGCGCGATGTTGATCTGCCCGACGCCTGTCTGCCAAGAGAAACAACGGATTGCCTTGAGTACGTCGGCCGCCTCAAGCCTTGGCAGCTGCTCCCAAGTGTCAGCATCAACAGGTCGGCGAGCCAGCTCACCGCCATGCCGCACCCAGAAGCTTTCCCAATATTCAAGCTTACGATCAGCCAGTACGTACCCATGTTGTAGCCCATTGCCTCCGTCCACGATCTCCTGGAGAGCCTTGGGCTTCATGAATCGGTGAGCTCCCTTGGCTCCAGCCACAAAAGCTGCCTGCGCCCACTGCCTCCAGCTCTGCATCACGGCCTTCTCATGCTTGGCCTCAGCATCGGAGGAGATACTCAGGATGCGGTCGACCTGCTGCTCGAAGTCTGCCTGCGCTAAGGCAAGTATGCCACGCGAGAAGAAGCCGACGGCCTCGGCGTCCAGGTGCGGCCAGACTCCCTTCCTCCGCCAGATTCTCTGGAAGAAATTCTCGCACTCCAGCAGGTGGCGCGCCGCCTTGGAGTGCACGGCGTCCCACGATAGGTCCTCGCCTGCACGTCGCGGGGGCTGGTGTCGCTGAGCTCTCGACCGAGGCCGACCACCATCGGAGGAGAGACCAGCCACTCCGACGACCTCCGCAGCAGGGGGTGCACCATCGCCCAGGCCAGGCACTCCGTCGACGTGCGCCTCGCCGACGCTGCCGAGCTCGAAGACCTGCTGCGGGCGAAGCTGGAGCACGAAGCTCTGCAAGGCCACTCGAACCCTCCTGAGGTGACGAGCCCAGCGCGCAGCCTGCGCCCAGGCCTGGGTGTCCGCCGACCTCCTGCTCCAGGCACCTTTCACGACAGGGTGAAAACTCGCCAGCTCGAAGGTTGGGGGGCCTGGCACCGTGGAGTACACCGCCACGTCATTCACGAGGTCGTAGCGGCCCCGCAGCTCGAACTCGATGCCGCTGAGCACGACGTCCCAGGCCCTGGTGATGCCCTCGCTGTCCGACGCGCTCTGGATGATCGCCAAAATCGGGTCCCAGTCGGGGGGGAACCTCGCGCACCCCGCCGCAGGCGGCCTACGAATGCCGCGTGGCTCGACTAGCCTCCTGACCTTCGCGTCGAAAGGCGTGGCGGAGAGCTCCATGGTCACGGGAAGATGCGGCCACGTCTCCGCGTCGACGACCACTGGTTGCCGAACGCGAGGCAGCAAACGACAAGATACCATGAACATGTCAATGGTGCGGCCAGGAAGGCTCTGAAGACAAGTTGGCTCTCTCGGCGCCAGCACCACGCCATTGGCCGACTGGAGCCAGGACAACGGGCCGAGCTCGCCTACCTCCATGTTGAAGTCGCCTCCGACGATCCACGGAACGCCCATGGCCTCCAGCGACCTGACATACTGGTACAGCTTGTACAGCATGGCCAGGTTCTCAGGCGACAGCTTCACGTCCACAATGAAATAGCACGACAGCATGACGAAGCCGCCCTTCACCCCCGCGTGGACATGGGCCGCCATCATCCTGCCTTCCTGCAGCACGTGACTGTCCAGGCCTGGGGGTTTGGTGATGACCACCCGCAAAGGGGCCAGCACCGCAACCCCGCCTCTGCTGCCAACTCCCTGCCCAGGTAAAGCGGGCTCCCAAATGCCATGGTACCCAGCAGCTCTTACCTTATTCTGCAACTTCGCCAAGGCATCGCCCTCGGCCTTGGCATGATGTTCCTGCACCGCGATGCATAAGCTCGAGCACGTGGGCAGGAAATCGACGAGCGGGCCGCCCGAGGACACGTTCACGGTGGTAATACTTGCAACAGAAGCCATGGTGCGACAAAGGAGGACGAACCACACAATACACGCAAAACACCGCCGTGGAGCCAGGCTAGACAGTGGTGAGCCTAGGCTTCTTGACCTTGGCACCCCAACGCATGAAGATCTCCTCCAGCCTGTGCTTCTCGCCACCAGCGGCGACGACCTCCTCCATGAAATCGGGGTCGTCGGAGAAGGCCGTTGGCTGTGGTGTGCGTGGCGCTGCAGCATCGACCTGCCGCTCGTCCTGCTCGACGTTGGCCCCAGCCTCGGCCCCAGCATCGGCCTGCGCCTTCTGGGCTGCCAACTTTGCCGCCTCCTCCTCCTGCAACCTCTGCAACTCCTGGAAGCTCGCCGTGAGGCTGCCCGACAGCTGATGATCGGCGCCCAGGCTCTGAAGCAGGATCCCCAGGCCCTCGAGCGTGGCACCAACCCCCTTGATCGGCTCATCGAGCGACGCCTTGTCGCCTGGCGTCGGAACCTGTCCTTGAAGCTTCTTGCGCTCCTGGTCCAGCTCCTCCATGCTTGCATCGATGGCCGCCAGCTTATCGCGAGTGAGCCGTACCTTCTCCTGCAGGTCGCGCATCTGCGCCTGCAGCCCATCGAGCTTGGTCTGCTGGTCGTCGCGCAGCTTCTGCAGCCTGGTGAACTGAGCTCCCATCTCGCGCAGTCGCTGCCCGAGCGGTCGGGACTCCGCCACCTTGGCTCGCAGCTCGGCCTGCTCTGCCAGCAGCTTGTCGCGCGTGGCCACGACCGACGGCTCGGAGATGCCCTTGAGCTTGCCGATGAGGTCGCCGACCTCGCGCAGCCTGTCCTTGGCGACGGACTCGGGGCCGTCCCCGTCCGCGGCCGGCTCCATCTGCACGTCCTCCCCGCCAGGCGGCGGCCTCTGCACCGCAGCCAGCCGCTTGCGGGCCTCTGCGAGCTCGGACTTGAGCTGGGCCACCCTGACGGAGTCATCCCAGTAGCCGTTGCCGCCGCCGCCCTGATGACCCTTCCTCCGCTGGGAGGGGGCCGAGGGCTGGCGCACGCCATGGAAGACCAGTCCCTTGCCGAGCTTGCACTTCGCACACTGCCGCGCCTCAGCATGATTCCACCACGGTCTCCCCGAGGGCCCGCAGCAGCTCTTGCAGTACCAAGGAAGCGCCTGCTCCGAGCGGTAATGCGGCGGTGGCATCTCCACGACGCCAGGCAGCAGCCCACTCGGCGGGCCGTGGCAGCGCGATCTGGAAAGGACTGGATGTGGGCGCCCAACTCCCACGGTGAAGGCGAGCGGTGGTCTGGCCGCGGAGGACTACCAGGAGGAGGAGGAGGAGGAGGAGGAGGAGGAGGAGGAGGAGGAGGAAGAGGAGGAGGAGGACGAGGAGGAGGAGGAGGGGGGGGGAGAGCACCAGGAGGAGGAGAACGAGGACCACCAGGAGGAGGAGGAGGAGGAGGAGGAGGAGGAGAGAGCACCAGGAGGAGGAGGACGAGCAAGACGAGGAGGACGAGAACGAGGACGAGCAGGAGGAGGAGGAGGAGGAGGAGGAGGAGGAGGAGGAGGAGGAGCAGGAGAAAGAGGAGGAGAGGAGGAGGCAGGCTGAGGCTGAGGCTGTGACTGCGACTGCCGTTGCCGCTGCGACTGTCATCGCGAATGCGACTACGACTGCGAGAACAGCAGAATTCGACAACTGGATTTTCATCTGAATCTTAAGGGGAATGCTTTCAGATATGCTTCTACACATCGCGGAGGGCCGGATGCAACAGTCACACACTTCGTGCTCTTCGAGTTCCCAGAACTCCATTCCTGGGCCACATTTTGGATGCCCGGAGCCAACTCTAGTCCACTTCCTGGTCTTCGAGTTCCCAGAACTCCATTCCCGGGCCACATTTTGAATAGCCAGACGCTTCATAATCCTTCCGCCACAGCCGTGTTTGGTTCAGGACTTGCTAGTGACACTGCAGTCCACTGCATTCAATCGTGCCACTGCATTCATTCACTGCAGTCCACTGAGTTTCGATTGCAATGGCGTTCCCCTGGCCGTACCCCCATGTCCAACGTTCATCCGCAGCCTCTGCTCCGCGAGGCTCGTCCGAAGTGTCGCCGCCTCGCGGTGCTTCTCAGCCTGCGCCGCCTCGCGGTGCTTCTCAGCCTGCGGAGGAAGGTGGACAGACGCCTGGTTCTGGCGCTGTGCAGCCTGCGTCTTTCACGGTCGCCTCGTTCAATTTCGGGTTCGAGCAGGGCATGATGACTGGTAAGCAGGCGGCCACTCACTGCGCTAACTTCGGAAGGGTGTGCGCCACGATAGTGGAGACCGCTGATGCTGATATGGTCTGTGGCTGCGAGGTCGGTGCGTTCCGTGAAGGCTTTCGCCGAGCAGGGATCAACGTGACAGAGATCCTCAGTAAGCCTTTCGGTGATGGCATTCGCTTCTCGGAGGTCGACAACTACTTGACTCTCTGGGGGTTCCGCGGTGCTTCTCAGCCTGCGGAACTGACTCTGTGCGAAGACAGCAAAGTTTACAGGCCTCCTAGCGGCCGAGAGATTGATGCTGTTATTTCACATTTTGAGGTGAACAAACCAGGCCATGACAAGTTCCACGTGGTGATCGCCAACATGCACATCGTGTGCGGCAAGAAACCGCCGACCATCCAGACTCGAAAGCGGACAGTTCGCCATCTCCGCTTGCACCTGGACTGCATGGCTCAGATTCTCAATGCTTCGGAGCCGCACGTGCCAGTCGTTCTGCTTGTAGTCGGCGACGACAACCTGACTTTCCAGGAGGCGCGGGAGGCTTACCAGCGCCAGCAGAACGACGAGAAGCTCTGGGAGGTCCATGCCACTCCGGCCGACCTCAAAGGCGACCACGTCGCGGTCTGCGGAGCAGTCGCCCGTTTCTGCTCCATTGCCGTTGGCGCGTCTTTTACGGATCGTGGCATGCGCAACGACGCACACGATGCGGTGGCGGTTGTGCTCACTCTCCCTGGTGCTATTCAGCCTGGGGAGAGCAAGAGGCGGAAGATTGTCGTCGAAAACGTCTCCGACGCCGACGTCAGCGTACAGGCGGACGCCGAGTCTTCTGTGCATTGGGATCGGTCGCCGAGTTCTACTCCTCCGCTTTCACCGACTTCACCGGGTGATCCCGACTACGTCGAGGATGTCGTTCAGAATCGCGCGAACGACTTGCACAGGGAGCTGAGGCAGCTTTGGGACGAAAGGTACGACGAGGAGTACGATCCGAAAGTCCTCCATCATCTCAGTCTCTTGCTTTTCAAAAAGAGGAAGTCCACGGAGCCAGCGGACGCTGATCCAGCTGGCGCTCCTCAGCATGGCTCGGAATATGACACGGCCTTTGCGTCTCAGGAGGAGACTGGCCGAGCCATTCTCTCTGTCCTTAAGCTTCGACATGACTTTCTGCGGAGCAAGAACATCGACGACATGCGCTACGTTCTCACGGAGCCTGAGCGCCAGGAATTGGTCAGAGTAGCTCGCGACCAGTACGAGCAGTCGCGGCAGCAGCGTGCGCTTCAGGAACGGGATGTCGAAAAGGGAAAAGCGAGAGGCAAGTCTGCGCCACAAGGGGGCCATGCGGTTCCGCAGGGTCCTAACAAAGGGCCAGGCGGTAAGAAAGGTTCTCACGGTGCTTCTCAGCCTGCGGGAAAAGGTGGCCAGGCCAAGGGTGCAGGTCTGGGTAGCGTCGCCAAGTTTGTGAAAGACCAGAAGCGTAAGCGGTGGCATCGCCATTTGCAACGTGTGGCCGGTACCAAACAGATCTGGGAGGTGCTGGCCTTCTCAGGGCGCTTCGACGTTGATTGGCTAACGCAAGCGTTGCAAGCTGATCACAGTGAGGGCCGTGATGCAGCAGTTCCCGAGGAAGCTCTGCGGCAACAGCGGCGCCGGCTGCACCACCAGAAGGCCGAGGCCATCGCGCGCTACAACGAGGGGGAGCGGCTTTCCCGCCATCTGTCTGCCCAGGCTGGCCAGCCAAAGCCGAACTTCACGCGCAGGCAGCTGGACGTGTTGCAGATGTTTGAGAGCGGAGAGCTGCTTCAAATCCGCAACCAAGCGATTCTGGCGTTGGGGCACGGCCGTCTGTTCAGGGCCGATGGCGACTACCTGGACATCGGCGGCAGCACGGGCGGTGGCTCCAGGCGCATCATCGATTCTTGGCAGCCGCCGGACTGGCGTGACTTCCTCCAAGACGATCAGGACATCTGAGTTTTGCAAGTCTCCCTGCCCGCGGTGCTTCTCAGCCTGCGGTCTGCCGCTCTCCAGCTGCGGTCTCGAGCAGTAGTGTTCGAAAGCATGCGAGTTCCTGCGGTGCTTCTCAGCCTCTTGGGGCCTCTTGGGGGCCTCTTGGGGCCTCTTGGGGCCTCTTGGGGGCCTCTTGGGGGCCTCTTGGGGGCCTCTTGGGGCCGCTTGGGGGCCTCTTGGGGGCCTCTTGGAGGCCTCTTGGGAGCCTCCTGGGGGCCTCTTGGGGCCATCTTGGGGCCTCTTGCGACCTCCTCAAAAGCGCAAATGAGAGCTGCCCCCTGAGAAGGACAAAATGAGCCGAAAACCTTCGTAAAATCAATGATTTTGCTGTGAAGGAAGATGAGCGCGGCCCCCTCAGGACGCCAAAATGGGGCCAAAACCGTAGTACAATCAATGATTCTGGCTTTAAAGAAGAGGAGGGGGACCAGACGGTGCCCCCCCGTCGGGGCCAGAATCCTCGTGAGGGTCGTCGTTTTTTTAGCCCTCCCAGGAGTCGAAAAAGACCCCTCAAACGACCCGCGGGGCGCCCTCTCCAGGCCCAGGGGGAGGGGGTAGGGGGAGGGGTAAACCCCTCCCCGAAGGGGAAGAAGGGGGGTTGAGAACAGAGCGGGCTCCCTAAACCACTCACGCCCAAAGGGCTGGTGGGATTGATAAGGAGCAGTGATCAAACCCGAAGGGCGGCCGTAAGCCCTCGCGTTCCGCCCTCCCACCACATGATTAAAAGCCGAGTACCACCAGCCCTTGGAGGGCCTCTTGGAGCCTCGTGGGGCCTCTTGGGGGCCTCTTGGGGGCCTCTTGGGGGCCTCTTGGGGGCCTCTTGGGGCCTCTTGGGGCCTCTTGGGGGCCTCTTGGGGGCCTCTTGGGGGCCTCTTGGGGCCGCTTGGGGGGCCTCTTGCCCTGACTCTTACTCCGACTCGTGCAGTTCGCCTTACTCTTACTCTGACTCTTACTCTCACCGTTACTCTTGCTCTGACTCTTCCTCCTCCTCCTCTTCCCTTCTTCCTCGTCCCCCTTGATCTCGCCTCCCAGCTAGGAGCTCTGGTGTTTCCTCGGTCGTGCTTCGTTTTCTTTTGGTCGTGTAGCGTTCCTGACAGTCCAAGACCAGCTCGTCGTCGCCAGTCGCCAGTCGCCTGTCGACCGCCCTCCAGACGCTGTCTCAGATGATGTGGCTCGCCGTGGATGGTCCGTCTGGGCATGGGCGTACGGTGCCGACGCTCGACCATGCGGACCTCGTCCTGGCTCAGAACCACCGCATCGCAGGTCCTTCGGAGGTCAATTGTTATGAGTTCGGCACGGTCTCGGTCAAGTACAGCGTGCTGTGGGGATCCCGAGATGGGGCCTGGCTCAAGGTGCTCAAGACGTACTGGAGTGTCCCAGAGCCGGAGTGCCAGCTGATCCTCGGGAGTTGGAACGGCATTTTCAGGCCGTGGCCGGACACGTTCTGGATCAGGACGGGGGGGTCCGAGCCCGAGATGGAGTGCTAGCGCTCTGCAGTACAAGTGCTTTTCAGCATGCGACATCCTGCGGTGCTTCTCAGCCTGCAGGGTTCGCAGCGTGCGGTTTGCAATGCATTCCTTTTCAGTATGCGAGTTCCTGCGGTGTTTCTCAGGTTGCAGGGCTCCGAGGCTCTTCGCTTCGATGCCAATGTTTTCAGACACCGTAGCTCCGTTCCGTAAACATCTTCCAAGAGCCGCTCGCAACCTTTTGCAGCTGGCGGTCTGCAGACGTAGTCTGTCTCAGCATGCGAGCTCCCGCACGCTTCGCCGGCTTTTGCTGCGCGGACAATTTTCTCACACACGTCAGCGCCGTTTGTAGGCGTCAGAAAAACATGTAGACATTCACGAAGGGCTCAGTCTGTATATCGTCACATCATTACATACGCAGTCGTCGAACACATCGGTGTACATTCAGCGCTTTGTCCTTCTAGCTGGGTCGCTTCGTGCTGAGGCTGAGGCTGATGCAGGCTGAGGCTGAGGCAGGCTGAGGCTGAGGCCGAGGCCGACGGCAGACTGAGGCTGAGGCTGAAGCAGGCTGAGGCTGAGGCAGAGGGCAGGCTGAGGCTGAGGCTGAGGCAGGCTGATGCTGAGGCAGGCTGAGGCTGAGGCTGAGGCTGATGCAGGCTGAGGCTGAGGCAGGCTGAGGCTGAGGCCGAGGCTGAAGGCAGACTGAGGCTGAGGCTGAAGCAGGCTGAGGCTGAGGCTGAGGCAGGCTGAGGCTGAGGCAGGCTGAGGCTGAGGCTGAGGCAGGCTGAGGCTGAGGCTGTGACTGCGACTGCCGTTGCCACTGCGACTGTCATCGCGAATGCGACTACGACTGCGAGAACAGCAGAATTCTACAACTGGATTCTCATCCGAATCTTAAGGGGAATGCTTCCAGATATGCTCCTACACATGGCTGTTAGGTTGCTTTGCCGGGATAATTTTACTTGTCCTCGACCTCCACTCGCAGGAGAAATTGGCGGCGCGCAGAGAGGGGGGTAGGGGGAGGGGGGAGGGCTTCTTAGGAGGCTGCTTCTTAGAAGGCGCACCGGCCCTACATCTATAGATACAACGGGGGCTAGTCCACAAGCAACCTTCCACAAGCAACCTTGCGGGAACGTCACGCATTCTATCGCGAAGCCATCGAAACCCAAGAAACCCAGGGTACCCTGGAGGCAAGCAGGGTGTCTCGTGGCATGGGTCTCCACTGTGAGGCCCGCGCCTTCTGAGAAGCAGGGGTGCTTCTCAGACGCCTTCGCCCCTCCCACATGCCCCCCCTCTACGCGTGGGCAGAGCAAAAATGCCTGCGTGAGAGTGCTGCCGTCGTCGGTCTGCCGGAAGATCTTGCCTCGGGGGCACCGCTGCGCGCGCGCGTGGCGGAGCCGCCCCCTCGCCCTCAAGTTGCTCCCCCTCTGGCCCCCCTATGACGGGCCGATGTCCCACCACCACTACCATGATTAGGCAGGAGAGGGAGGAGGAGGAGGAGGAGCAGGAGGAGGAGGAGGAGGAGGAGGAGGAGGAGGAGGAGCAGGAGCAGGAGGAGGAGGAGGAGGAGGAGGATGGAGGAGGAGGGAGGAGGAGGAGGAGGATCTGAGCCTGAGGCTGACCCACGCGAGGGGGGGGCCCAAGCGGGACGGCGGCACCCGAGTACTCAGAGCCGGACGTCCGCCGCCGTGCCCCTGCGGCACGCGGTGTAGGCGTCCTCGGGTCCTTGGTCCACCGCCGGAGGCGTCAGTTCTCGATGAGGAGGGCTCTCAAGAAGGGGTTCTCAATGATGAGGGTTCTCAATGATGAGGGTTCTCAAAAAGGGTTCTCAATGATGAGGGTTCTCAACGATGAGGGTTCTCTAGGTGCCGCGTCAGTTCTCAATGATGAGGGCTCTCAAAAAGGGGGCCTGGACCCAAGCTTGCCAAATCGGCCCGGGTGCGTCGCGCAGCCCCTGGGGCTCCCAGCGGTTTTGTTGGCGTCGTCGTTTTCTCGGTTTCCCGACGGGCCCCCAAGATCGCCCCAAGACGAGCCGAAAAGCCTCCAAAAGGGCCCTCAAACCACCTCCGAGGGCCCGAAGACAGCCGTAGATGCCTCCAAAACGGCCCAAGAAACTCCCAAGACGGCTCCAAGCGGGAGCCCACACGGGGGACCCAAACGGACATTTCGAGCCCATGGCCCCGAGAAACCCCAAGAGTCAAGAGGACCCCAAGAGGCGCCGCGAGGCCCCCCCAAACCCCCACAAGAGACCTCCAGAGGCCTCAAAACAACCCCCCAGAACCCCCCAAGCTGCCGCCAGAGGCACCCGAGAGTTTCTCAAGGGGCATGCAAAAGACTTCACACCCAGACCCCAGGCACGGTGGCGGGGTGGGCCGAAGGTCATTGTGTATTTCTCTCTCTCTCTCTCTATGTATATATGTGCATCTACATAAACATATGCATAAACATTTACGTATACGTAAACATTTACATTAACATGTACACATGCCTATACATATATATATATATGAAGACTAGAACCATCGCACGCGCTTCGCGCGCGCTCAGGTTCTAGCCCAGGCCGGGGGGGCGCTGGACGATCTTGGACAACGCTATCAAGCACAGGCGCGTGACAGCATCTGAGGAGCTTCTGGGGTGTTTCACATGCTTCGTCAACTGGCTGTTGGAGGCACCTCTTGGGTGCTTCTTGGGGGCGCGTCTTAGGGTCCCTTGGGGGCATCGGTTCTGCAATCTGAAGCCGTCATTGGCCGTCTTGGCTGCGTGGAGGCCCGACTTGAGGCCACCTGGGGCCACATTGAGGCAATCCGGAAGCCTCCCAGGGGCCTCCTGGAAGCTGTTTGGACGCATCGAGGGCACTGTTGGGCTATTTTAAAGCCTCTTGGACGTCTCCTGAGGGCCTTTTGGGCCCTCGGGAAACTTGTGGGGTCCTCGTCGGACCACTTGGGGGCCACTTGCGGCCTCCTGTGGGCCTTTTGGGGGGAACGCTCTGCTGTTGGGTCGCGTTCCCCTTCTTGGGCCTCTCTTGGGGCTCTTGGGGCCCTCTCGGGCCGTCTTAGGCGCCTCAAGCACCGTCTTGGGGCCCTCGTGGGCCGTCTTGGGGCCCTCTTGAAGGCCTCTTCCTCTATATTGGAGCGGTATTGGAAGCCTCTTGGACCGTCTTGGAGAATCGGGATGCCAAAAGGCAGAAAAATAAAAAGCCCGTCAAAGCCAAATCGTAAAACAATGAGTTGCGCCTCTTGGGGCCATCTTGGGAGATCTCTTGGAACCTCGTCGGCCCTCTTGGGGGCTTCTTGGGGGTCTCTTGGATCCGAGTGGGGACCTCTTGGGACTTCCCGAGAACCTCTCGGGGTAGAAAGCTCGGATTCTCGGTTCGTGTTTCCCTTTTTGGGTCTCTTGGGGCCGTCTTGGGGCCCTCTCGGGCCGTCTTGGGCGCCTCAGGCCCCGCCCTGGGGCCCTCGTGGGCCGCCCAGGGCCCTCTTGGAAGCCTCTTCGGCTATCTTGGAGCTGTCTTGGAGGCCTCTTCCTCCTCCTCCCCCTCCTCCTCCTCCTCCTCCTCCTCCTCCTCCTCCTCCCACTCCAACTCTCTCTTTCCTCCTGATTTTCCTCCTCCTGCAGCGTGTTCCGGAAGGCTCCCGCCGGAACGTGCTGTGCACAAGTGATGTCCCTGCTCCTGCCACCGTGCCCTGGGTGGTGGGTCAGAGGCCTCATGGGTGTTGGTTTGGATCTCGTGGTTGGCCTGTCGGGGACGTCGTGAAGGCAGTTTCGCAGCTTCTCGGTAGCCGTTTTGGGACCGTTGTGGGGCCTCCTCGGGGCTGTCTTGTGGCCTCTTTAGGCCTCGTTTGGACCTCCTGGGTGCCTCTTGGGGGCCTCCTGAGGCCTCTTGGGGGCTCCTTGGGGCCTCCTGGGGCAGGAGGGTCGAATTTTGGAGTCGTGGTCCCCCTCTTGGGCGCATCTTGGGGCCGTCTTGGAGCTCTCTTGGGCTGTCTTGGGCGCCTCTGGGGCCGTCTTGGGACCTCTTGGGCCGTGTTGGGGCGCTCTTGGGGACCTATTGAGCCGTCTTGGATTATCGGACAGCTCAAAAGGCTGGAAAGCCAAAATCGTTCGAAAACCGTTGTAAAATTGACGATTTCGGCCTCTTGAAGCGCTCTGGAGAGGCGTCTTGAACCCTCACCCGTCCTTCCCGTAACAACCCTCTCCGTCTCTCTATCCCCTCCGCCTTCTCGCGGAAGAGCTAATCAGGGTCAGGATCCGTCAACGAGGGCACTCAAACCAAAGCGCCTCTTCCGCCTTGTCCCAACTATCCTCTGATCTTTAAGAGAAGCCAGGGGCGGAGAAACACGGGGGAGTGGAAATCGGAAACTGCAGCCGTACGGAAGTGGCGAGAGTGGCCAGGGTTGGAAGAAGCCCGAAACCACTGAGACAGCCTGGTCGGGGAATTACCGGGCTGGATAAGGCAGAAATGGACCAGTCTTTCCAGCTTCCCTGTAGCCTCCATGGACGTCCTCTGGCTCGTCGGTCCTTTAAGTCATTTAGCTGCTGTCCCCAGCGCCTTTCAACATGGCCTTCGCCTTGTCGAGCTCCGGCTTGGACACGGAAGTGAGGC
Organism: Prorocentrum cordatum; assembly: GCA_963575745.1. Taxonomy (NCBI): domain Eukaryota; class Dinophyceae; order Prorocentrales; family Prorocentraceae; genus Prorocentrum; species Prorocentrum cordatum. The sequence continues at coordinate 210,691 of CAUYUJ010007313.1, forward strand.
CTGCTCAGTTCCCACTCTCTGCGATGAGCGGAGGCAATGGGACCGAGGAGTAGGACGACGAAGACAATGAAGGAAGACAATGATGCAAAAGGATAGGCCCTCACTTAAAGCCAGGAGGGCGACTCTGCAATAAGAATTCGTATCCCAAAGCCTGCCCTAGTTACGCGCGTTCAAAACACTCGACACCCTCACTCCCTCCCTCCCTTCCTCCCTCCCTCAGTCCGTCCCCCACCCTCCACCAGCTTGTCGTCATCGTTCCTCTCGTTTCCTCCTCCTTCCTTCTGCCCCAGCCCCCCACTTCCCTCCCCACCCTCCGAAAGATCCTCGCGCCCCTTTCACCTCTCCTGCTGCTTCTGGTGGCTCGAGTCCATCCTGAAAAAGATGGTCGCGGGCAGCGGGCACGTCACCGCCATAGCCCGGGGAGACGTAAGACTCGGGTACGGGGGACTCGGGTTGGCCTGACAAGGGCCATGATAAAAATGACGAGACCCAACCTGAAACTTGACGCGGGCTCCCGCTGCAGACATCCCACGAAAACGTGACCGCCAAAATCCAGGACGCGCTCGTCAAAAAAAAAAAGTCGGCAAATTCGGGTTCCGGCTTACTCGAGTCGTACGTTTCCCCGAATAGCCGCCGATGCCGGCACCGTCGCCGCCTCCGCCGCCACTGCTGCCGCTGGTGGATGGACGGATGGACGGGTGGATCCTACGCCACGAGGGGCGGCGACGGCTCTGCGCGTGGCGACGCCCACCCTGCTCGCGGGACCAAGGCCGCGCTAACGGCGTGCTTGGTTAACGGTGCGGTTGGGAATCGGGTTTTTGTGACACCGAGCTCACGAAGAACAGCATGTAGGAAATCCCGAAAGACCGTTTCCTACATTTCAGATATGCAAATGGACCGAACGAAAACGACACAGCGAGTTTGCAGCAGAACGCGAACCACGCGTTCCTACAAGCCACGAACCGCGCTTCCCTACAATTGGATCTCCTACTTCGCCGTTGGCTGACACACCGTTAGCGCGTCTACGGCGGGAGCGAGGCGCTCGTGAACCCCGGCGCACAACGCTGGGCTTAGAGCACCCGCTTTGATCCTCTGCTACTGGTGGAGTCGCGCGCCCTCGGCATTGCGACCTCCCGCGAGCAGATCGCGTCCTCGGAGGCGCGCCCGGCAGAGCGGACGCGCCGCGATCGCCGAGCACGGCGGAGGACCCGGAGCTGTCGCTGCTCTCGCGCGCCGACCCCGCCGGCGCCACAAGCTCGCTGGCGTGGCTGCCTCGGTCGATCCAGCTCAGCATGCTTATCGAGTGCAGCAGGAGCTCGACCACCAGAATCCTTCCGCAAGAAACCCAACCCCGGGACCCCAGGATGTCCATGAACTTTTGGCATGGGGGTGTCACGGTTGCCATAGTAGAAACATCGAATCCCAAGAAACCCCGGGCACCCTGCAGGCGATCTGGGTGCTTCGTGGCATGGGCTTCCAATATGTACCTTGCCCCTGCCGCTGGCTGGGTCACTGGCCCATCGAGCACCAGTCAAGGCTCAAACATACGACACGCTGCTGCTGGACATCCTGCCGACTCTGAACCACACGCTATCAGAGAAACTATGGATTCAGTTTGTGTCGGGGTTTCGGTTTTCTGCTATGCCTGGCGGCCCATAGGGGCCAGACGGATCGCGAGGAGGCGGAGGAGGAGGAGGAGGAGGAGGAGGAGGAGGCAGCCGCGAGCAGCCTGCTCCGGTACCAGACACGATCGAGCAATCTCCTGCCGATCGTGTGGCACATGCTGCATGGGCACCGCGGACAGGCGCCGAGCGGCCTGACGATCGTGCACCACCGGCTGTTCGGATCCGCCGCCCAGCGATCTCCGTAGGCCTACAGTGCGTACCTGCTCGGTGCGCCCCTCGGTCGACGATGGCGGAGCGCGCCGCGTGGGAGCTTCCCCGGGGACGCTCCATTCCACTGCGACACCTGCGCGAGAACGAGCAACGAAACTAGGAAACTCGTCCCACGAGGACTTCTGCGCACTCCGTGGCGCGCCGCGCGCGCCCCCGAGAGCACCACAGAACTCTGGCAAGCGGTCATGCACGCGGGCATCTTTTCGGAATGGGACACCGACAGCCTACGAGGCACTCGTCGAAGCGCTTGCCACCGCGATGCGCCACCGAGACGCTGCGCTGAACAGGAAGGGAACGGGGGGGGACGGGAGTGTGGTCAGTGTACGCACCCTGCCCCCAAACACTCTAGGGCAGAACAAGCACCCTGATAAGAAGCACCCCGACTTGCGCAGCTGTTCCGCAAACGGATCTAGTGAAGGAGTCGAACAGGGTAGGGCTGTTTGGTAAAGGCTGAAGACTGTGCCGCGGGCCCCAATCGTAAGGGTCGGGGCTGCTGTTCTTCGTCGAGCAGTTCGCGCGCTGGCCCTCCAACGGGGACACGGGGAGCCTGCCTGGAAGAGAGCACGCGTGCGGCCCTGGCGAGGCCAGAAGAAGAGAGGGACTGGGACGGGCAGCACCGTTCTGGTGTGTGCGGGGACCTCGCGCTCTCCATCGCAAGACCATCGAACCCCAAGAAACCCAGGGCAGGGTGTCTCTCGGCATGGGTTTCCACGGTACAAAGTTCGGTGACAGCTCATGGGGGCCTCCCATACCATCTCGTCGGCTTTTGCGAATCGACGCTGAGCGACGCTGGTCGACGCTAATCGACGCAAGCCGACACTGAATCGGCGCATCTCGTCGACTCCCGGACGCTAGTCGACGCGAGTCGACGCTGAAGACAGAATTGCGAGGGTACACGAGGCTCCCATGATTTCCGACCGAAGATAAAGTGCAGCGCACCCCCTGCACCCCAAGAGGCCTGTGAGCGACTTCAGCATGGCGGACGCCATCGTGCCCGCCTCCGCGCGGGCGCGCGGGCACACGGCACGGTGTCTTCGTCACCGCTGCAGCACGGCGGGGGGAGAGATCGGAGCGGGGGGGGGAGGCACGCATGCATAACGTGCACACAAACATGAGAGAACAACAAGGAAGAAACAAGGAGAGAGCAAGAGAGAGAGAGAGAGAGAGCGAGAAACTGAGAAAGAGAGAGGGAGAGATGGAGAGCAAAAAGAGAAAGAGAGAGATGATGGGTGTGATCTGCATGAGCATATACTCAACTCCACCAGCGTGCCTTCACGGACCCACTCGCGCACTGCTCGCGGGTGGGGGGTTCTGCACCATTGGGTTCTGCGACCTTCTGGCAACTCCGAAGGGCGTGGTTTGCAAAGGGTTCGTATTGCAGCCGGCACCCTGGGGCCAGGGACGGGCGGGGACCTCGACAGAGCTCTCCGCCGCGCCCCGAGGATGCCCGACGAGGACAATGTCGCACCCCCCGGGTCCCCACGGTGCCGATCGCAAACCGCACCACTGCGTAAGCATACCTTTTTGTAGTCGCCGAGCATTGCCCCCAGGCGCCAGCCCGCGGCCCAGCGGCTGCGCTCGGTGTCAACGGTGGGCACTGCCGCAGACGGGCTGGCCAGGTCAAGTGCTCGCCTGGCCCACAGAGCGCTGGATTTCAAGCCAGTGCGGAAAGGAATTGGCAATGAGCGGCGAGCAAGGGGGGGAAATGAGAAGGAGAAGGCCTTCCCAGAAGGCGGCGGGGCTTCTCAGAAGCGATCGCGCCTTCTGAGAAGTTGCTGCGGTATTCGGGGAAGGCTTAGACAACTTCTCAGAAGGCCTGGGGACTTCCGAACCTTCTGAGAAGGCCTTCTCCTTCTCACTTCCCCTCCTCGCTCGCCGCCGAGGTGTGGTGCTTGAGCTGTATCAGTGTGTGCTGAGGCTCCACCGTCAACGCCACTGCTTGTGCTGCAACTCTATCACATGCTCCGTTGAAAAACGTCCGCGAGGTTATCTACGAGACATGTCCTTGTCATGACAACCCTCGGCGTCATCATCATCATCATCATCATCATCATCATCATCATCATCATCCTTCTCCTCCTCCTCCTCCTCCTCCTCCTCGTAATCATCATCATCATCATCAACATAATCAACATCATCCTCATCGCCGTCATCATCTGCGAAAATGCAGTCATCGTCGTAGACACCTCGTCGTCATTGTTGCGATCGCAATAAAAAAAACTATCATCGTCATCGTTGTTATGGTCGCCGCATACACACCGAACTTACAACATAAATACGAACCACCCCTAATGCTAACACGTATGCATCAACACAACCGAGCCTCTGTGTACAAACCATTCACGCCAGACCATCGTGGCGGCCTGCATGAAACCAACACTGTTGTCCGTGGAGCCCTAGCCAGCCAACGAATCAGAATCTCATCAAACACAGAACGGATGCCCCGTATTGAGACAGCGATGTCACAGAACGGCAGGATTCAGAAAGTGAGTTATATTGGCCACCCCAAGGCCACCGTGCATGGACTAACAAAGTCCGCGGACACCAAATGCAAATGCACGCTGGTGCAGCAATAATTCGTGGCGCACTTCACCGTGACCAACATTTCCCCTGAAATGCAAAGCACGAAATCACACGACGCCGAAGTCGGGAATACACCGGACAATTGCATCGCGCTTGAAAACCAGTGGGACCATGGAGCCGGGATGCGGGGTACGCCGGGATGATTCTTCTTCCGCAGCAAAGAACACATGGAATGAGTGGCCCCAGGGGAGCAATTATCCCGCCGCTGGCACAGGCCCGACCAAAAGCTTGTCTAGTCACGATTCTAAGGGGGGAAGAGGGGGGCTGGCACGTCAACAGCCCCTTGAAATCTCAAAGGACAATCGTCACGCCGCTATAGGAGATGGCACAACATGATGGACTTCATTGCGCTGCCAAGAGGAAGTGGTTGTGCATGTCGCTTTGGCATAAGCTCTGAGAGGGCACTGGAGGTAGTCAAGTGGTACGCTTCCAGCCCCCGGTTTCTGCGGGGGGCGAAAAATTGCTGCCTGGCCCACCGCTGGACTGCTGGAGACCCTGTCTGAGCAGACCCCCCCCTGGCCCCGCTCGCAGCAAAGGACTCGGCGCAGCGACACCTTGTCGGGCTGGCACACGCCGTAAATGCCGAACAGCCCGCTGTCCGAGTAAGAGGTGTTGAACGCTGCGCAGGACTCCACGTAGGGGCTCTGCTTCACGATCTGGCGGGCGCGAGTGCAGGCGCAAGGCGGACGTGGCCGGCGGAGGGACACCGTCGGGGAGGTCCGCAGCGGCCCTTTGCGGTCCACACCCGTAGGAAGGATGCGGGGCACCCATGGACGTCCACGTGCAAGCAGCTGCTCGGGCTGGGCGAAAGGGGGGGATAGCAAAGGGGGGGCTTCAGAATCAGCTCACCTAGCTGCTTTCCCCGGCGCCTCCCGGCGCCGGGAGGCGGCCATGCATCGAGGAAGGGGCCCAGCGGCGGGGCCGAAACCAGCTGCACGCAGCAGATTTCGTACCCCCCTCCTTTCCCTATCCCCCCCTTTCGTCCGGCCCGAGTTGCGGCGGCATTGTTTACCAGCCTGGAACATATCCCTATCCCTAGGTTGGGCATCGCCTCGTCACGATGGCGATCTTTGGGGATTTCCTCAGTTTCTGCAGGTGCATCCCTAAGATTGTCATCTCCCTTTAGCGTGTCAATCTTAGGGATAGGGATATTTGTTTCTTTTTTTTTCTCCACCGCACCGCAGAATGTCGGACTTTTAGTTTTCGTGTTAGTGCACGGTGCTCAGGGTCAGATATATAAGATCCGGCAGCTCAGGGTTGTGCTCGATAGGAGTTGGGTTCCTGTCCGAAGTGTTTTAGGAATTCCAGTGGTGCATCTCTGTCGCCTCCGGGGGGGAATCTGACCGGAGCCCGTTTGGGGTGACGCTAACCCGGCCGGCGTTTTTTTGATTTGGCCTACGTCGTCGAGTTCGAGCCTCAATCCTAGGGATAAGGGTAAGTTCGAGGCCGGCGAGTCGTGCCAGCAGCCCTCGGGCACGTGGCCCAGGGAGGGCCGGCGGACCGCACGCTCATGCAGCGGGCCTTGCCTGGGCCACATCCAGGAGGCCGCCCCTCCAGGCCTCGGCGGGGCCCACTTGGGTTGGAGCCACCGCTCGCCGTCACCCGGGCGTCCCTTCCCTGTGCATTGTTTCGGTCTCGGGTGCGGACCGCACGCTTACAGCGGGTCTTGACTGGGACACATCCAGGAGGCCACATCTCCAGGCCTCGGGACACCCAGGGTTGGACCCACCGCTCGCCGTCGCTCGGGCGTCCCTTCCCTGTGCATGTTTCGGTGTCGCGCGCGTTCTGTGGGCCCGATGGCCGAGGATGCTTCCCGATGGCCCCGGCCGAGAGAAAATGCACACGTCCGAGCGATGCCAAGACCACTCTGGAGAACCGGCACCAGAGCTCCTGGGGAGCGAAGTCGGATCCGACGGGGGCGGGAGAAAGGTGAACGAGGGGCGGACGCAGAAGACAGGAGAGCAACAGACCCTCGATTTCACGCATCTGTCACGACGCGTGGGGTGCGCACCGCTCGACCACATCTCGGCAGGGCAAGACAAGACACCACACATGGGAGGCCAGCGCCGAGGCGCTCTAAATTGTTCGCCGTCGCCGCGAAAGACTGCACGTGCGACCCCCGACCACACCCAGGGGCCGAGGGAGCTAAACGCACTGACCATTACTCTTCTCCAGCTCTCGCTATCCTAAAGAGCGTTTTCTTATCAGGCGTTTCGACACTGGGCGGAAGGGAGGGGAGAGGGGGGGGGTCTGGCTCCGAACCTCTGCTTGGTGCGACTGTTTGAGACAGCGCGCGCCACGGGGGAGACTCCACCTGCCCGAAACAGGCGCCCGAAACAGCCAGGATCCACTCCGCGGGGGTGAGGGGAGGGGGGCGCGAAGGCCCGCGCCGATCGGCAGAACAAGGAATAAGAAAACGATCACCTATAAAGTCCATATCGCCGATAATACTACTACTAATAGTAACACTAATAATAATGCTAATGATAATAATGTTAGTAATCATGTTGATAATACTAATAACAATAATAATATTAATAATAATATTAATAATAATAATATCAATAATAATGATGATATTAATAATAAGAATAATGGTAGCACTAGCAATAATAGTAATATTAATACTAATCGTAAGTACAATACTGATAAGCATAGCAATCATAATAAACATACTACTGACAATTATAGTGATAGTAATACCAATGAAGAATACACATCATAAAAATAACAACCATAGCAATAGTCCTAATACTATGATTCAAACAAGAAGTAGAAGAAGAAGAGAGCCCATAACGTCTGTGGAGATATCATGGCCCCAGCCATGATATGCCCCCCCCCGAGGTCATCACCACCCTCTTGGCCCGCCCCCCACCCTCCCTTCAGACCTCCCAGCACGGGGGGGGCCCTGGAATGGGCCGAAGCCCTTACCCGCTCGCAGGCCGCCGCAGCGCCGCCCACGTGATTCTTCGAAGAAAGCAAGCGCAGAAGCCTGACCAGACAACAACAGGAAGCGCCGATGCTGTTCGTTGGGCTCGCACAGTGGAGGCTGGTCCACAAGAGACCTCCCACAAGAAACCCAACCCTGAGACAACAGGAGGCCCACGGATTTTTTGGTGTGGGAACGTCACGCTTGCCATGGCAAAAACATCAAAATCCAAGAAACCCAGGGCCCCCTGGAGGCAAGCAGGGTGTTTCTTGGCATGGGTCTCCACTGCATGGGGGACAAGATGATGGCGACGACAGGGCGGCGGATGACGAGGATGACAACGTGGACGACGGGGAGGGCAGCGAGCGGAGCAGGAAGACAACGAGTAAGAAGACAAGCACGAGGACGAGGAGGAAGAGATGGAGGAGGACGAGAGAACGAGGAGGGCCGAGCCGTGCCGCTGGGCTCGGAGTGGGCGTGTCCTCAGGTCCTTTGCCTAATCCCTAAAGCGCTCCAGTGGAGTTTCTAAGGGGCCCTTACCCCGAATTCTCCAATTTGGCGAGGCTTCCTGCGTGCCCCCGGGGCTCCCCCGCGGCTTGCCGCGCGAGTTCTTCGGGCCCAGGAGGGCCTCAAGACGGGCCGAGAGGGCCCCACGAGGCCCCCCAAGACGGTCCAAGAGGGCCCCGAGTCGCCGAAAGATCAGTCCAAGACGCCCAAGATGGCCTCAAGTTGGCCCAAGAGGCCTCCAAGACGCCTAAAGGGCCTCCAAAAGGCCTCCCAAGAGGCGAAAACCATTAATTCCCCGCAGGTTTTTTGGAAGATTTTAGCGGTCTCGCCTCTTCTGCTCTCCGACTCTCCAAGACGGCCCAAGGGGCCCCCAAGACCACCCCAATGCGGCCCAAGAGGCCTCCTAAGAGGGCTGCAAGACGACCTCAGAGCGCCCCAAGACGACCCAAGAGGCGCCCAAGAGGGCCCAAGAGGGCCCCACGACGGCCCCGAAAGGGGCCCAAGAGAGGGAACACGAAGCGAAAATCCGAGCCTCCCGCCCCAAGAGGCCCCATGAGGCCCCAAAAGAGGCCCCAAGGGACCCCAAAACAGCCCCAAAGACGCATCAAAACCGACTCCAAGAGGACCTCGAGAGGCATCCCACGAGATCCCACCGAACATCCAATACGCTTCATATCCATAACCCAAGCACGGTGGCGGGATGGGCCGCAGGCCATTCCACGGCGGTCGGAAGAAGCAAAAACAAAAATGAAGTAGGAAGGCGGACAAAGTTGATTGGGCTCGGGCCCGCCTAAATAATTGCAAAAACAACAGCAGCATGCGGATCATTGAAATAGGAAGTTGCTTGAAGTAGACTGGGATCTGGAAATCTAGAAATACCTACTTCCAACGACCGGCAGGTAGATAGCAGAGAGGCGAACGGAAACGGGAAGGGGAGCAGGGGAAGATAGAAGCACAAGCAGCTATCCTCGAGAAGCACCCTAAGAGGCCCAAGAGAGCCCCAAGAGCACTCCCAGGAAAACCCCGATGAGGATAAATTCATGGATGTTTGAGTCTTTCCATGTTTTTCGCCGTCGCTGTCGCCGTCGCCGTCACCGTCGCCGTCGCCGTCGCCGCCGTCGCCACCGTCGCCGTCGCCGTCGCCGCCGCCGCCGCCGTCGTCGTCGTCGTCGTCGTCGTCGTCGTCGTCGTCGTCATCGTCGTCGTCGTCGCCGTCGTCGTCGTCGTCGTCGTCGTCGTCGTCGTCCTCCCCCATTCAGGGTCGGCGGCACTGGCCTTGAGGCCTTCGCAACGGCAGGGAGGCGAGCTGTACCGGGAAGGGGGGCAGGGTAAGGTAGAAAAACAAGCAGCTACAAGCTACACACATGAACATTCGGAGGTCCGCCCAGATTTCCTGCGTCGGCACTGGATCGTCACTGCCCTGGCGCGCGGAGGAGTGCTGCCAGCCCGCGCCGCCATGGGGGTCCAGCGCCGAGCCGAGACGTCTGCGCGGGCCTCCGAGACGAGGGAAACGGATGGCGCAGACGACGAGGACGAGGACGGGAGGAGGACGACGACGAGAACGAGGACGAGGGGACGAGGAGCAAGAGGAGGAACAGAGGCGCGCGAGGCCTCCGTGGCGAGCCGCGAGGTGCGTCCGGAGCCGATGCTGCCAGTCACGGCGCTGGCGCTGCCGAGCAGTGCCTCTGCGGCACGGAGGGCGGATGCTCTCCCCTCCCAGCTTGCCTCCTCCTCCTCCTCCTCCCCTTGAGACAGCCCCGAGACAAAGAGAGAGAGAGGCGATAGAGATCGAGAGAGAGAGAACAAAAAAAAAGGAAAGAGAGACAGAAAGAGAGAGAGGGGGAGGAAGAGAGAGAGAGAGAGAAACAGAGACAGAGAGAGGGAGGGGAGAGGAGGGAGCTGGCTGGCCGAACAAGCCACCAGCGTGCCTCGCGGCACGGAGTGGAGTGTCCTCGGGTCCTTCGAGCTCTCTGTGCAGGCGGCACGAGACCTGGCCGACCCCTGGCTCTCGCACGAGGGATCGGCGAGAGCTGGGAAGACATGGCGGGGGGCGTCGACCAAGGACAGGGCGACGGCCATCGGGCAGGTGGGCGTGGCCCTGGAGGGGGGAGGCCGCGGCACGAGGGGGGCCAGGTTGGAGGCAAAAAGGGGAGGGGGGGGGGGGAGGACCAGCCAACACTCTGAGAGCGTCCTGGAAGGCTCTGGAGCCAGTGTATACTCGTCCTGGCCCCGTCCGAAATACACTTTCATCTGCCGCCGCGCCGCTGGGTACCTCTACCTAGTCCCTTTGGACGCCCGAAATGGGTACGGAAAGAATGGGTACCCCCGGTTTCAATGATAAAGTGGGGGGGCACATTGGGGGGGGGTCTGATTTGAGCTGTCCTTGGAGGGTTCGGGGGGGTCTGATTTGAGCTGTCCTTGGAGGGTTCGGGGGGGTCTGGGCAAAGGGCCGCCCTTTCATGGATGGTCTGGGGGGGTCTAAAACTTCTCGTGTGGGAGGGTTGTGACCCCCTCCTTTTTATTAGGAAATCTGGAGTACAATGCCCAACAGCGAATGTTGTCCCAAACCAACAGCGGCCGCTGCTGGGCAGGCGGCCTTCTGTCTCGAATGGACACAGGCCGCGGCGGCGCGGACAGCGAGTCCGGTTCGAAATGAACAGGAGCTGCTGTTGGGCAGTGTACCCATTCTTTCCGTACCCCTTTCGTTCGTGCAGAGTCCCCGAAGCTCCAGTTCTCAGTCCTCAGGAGCCTTTCAGGGGCCCGGACCCCGCATTGCCAAATCTCTCGGGGCTTGCCGCGTGCCCCTGGGCCAGATCGTCTTCTCGCGCTATTCTTTCGGGCGCAAGAGGGCCCCCAGAGGGGCCAAGAGGGCACTGATAGACTCCCAAGGTTCAACAGGTCCCCGAGTCGTCGAAAGATCGTTCCAAGACGCCCTGGATGGCCTCCAGACGGCCCACGAGGCCTCCAATACACCCCAAGAGGGCCCCAAGAGGCGAAAATCGCTGATTTTCTATAAGTTGCTGACGGCTTTTGGCTTCTCGCCTTTTCGGCTTCCCGACGCTCCCAGACGGCCCTAGAGGCCCCAAAGATCACCCCGAAGACAGTGCAAGATGCCTCCAAGAGGGTCCCAAGATGGCCCAAGAGGCGCCCAAGACGGCCCCGAAGACAGCTCCAAGCGGCCCCAAAACTGCCCCCGAGAGGCCCCCGAAAGCGCCCCGAAGAGACCCCAAGGAGCACCCCTGAAAACTCTGACCCACAACCCAGGCACGGTGGCGGGATGGGCCGAAGGCCATTAGATCCGTCGCCCCCTGTGGTCTTGCCACAAGGGTGCCCGGCGTGCTAGATCCTACTGGTTTGGTTTTTTTTTCCCCCGAAAAGACTCTCCCCTGGGGCTTCGGCCCGTCCCGCCGTTCACCCGGAAGAGACCGGCAACGAGCACAACGTCCGCAACAAAATCCCCTACGAAGCCCAAGATGGCCTCCAAGACGCCCAAGATGGCCTCGAAGTTCGCCCAAGATGGCCCAAGATGGCCTTGAAGACGGCCAAAGAGAGTCCAAGATGCCTCCAAGTTCGCCCAAAAAGCCTCCAAGACGGCCCCACAGGCTTCATAGAGGCCTCCAAGACGGCCCATGAGATCTCCCAGAAGTCCTCCAGGAAGGCCCGAAGAGGCCAACATCGTTCATTGTGGGTTTTTGACTGATTTTGGCATGTGTTTCTTTTCGGCCTCCCATCGGCCCGAGACGACCCAAGAGCCCCAAAAGATCGCCCCAAGATCGCTTCAGAAGCCTCCAAGATGGCCCCAGCACAGCCCAAGAGACCCCCAAGACGGAGCCCCCAAAAATCGCCCCAAGATCACCCAAGAGGCATCCAAGATGGCCCCAGAAGGGCCCAGAAGGCCCTCAAGACAGCCCCAAGAGGGCCCCAAGACTGCCCAAGAGGCTTCGAAGACGCCCAAGATGGCCTCCAAGACGGCCCTGGAGCATCTCAAGACGGCCCAAGATGGCTGCAAGATGGTCCAAGACGGCCCAAAAGGCCACCAAGAGGCCTCCAAGACGGCCCAAGAGGCCCCCAAGAGGGCCTCCAGGAAGGCCCGAAGAGGCCAAAATCATTGATCTTCGTAAGGTGTTTGAAGAATGTTGGCATTTGCTTCTTTTCGGCCTTCCGACGGCCCGAAACGGCTGCAGAGCCCCCAAAGACCGCCCCAAGATCGCCCAAGAAGCCTCCAAGAGGGCCCCAGAAGGGCCCAAGAGGCCTCCAAGACGCCCAAGATGACCTCCAAAACGGCCCTGGAGCACCCCAAGAGGGCCCCAAGTCGGCCCAGAGAGGCCCCGAAGACGACTTCCGACGGCGTCAGACGGGCCAGGAATGCTGCAAGACGGCAAAACAAGCCCCAGAGAAGGCTCCAAAGGCTCCCAAGAGGCCCAAGGAGGCCCCCAAGATGCCTCCAAGAGGCCTCCAAGAAGCTCCCAGGAGGCCGCAAGAGTGCCCCCCGGCCTCCTCCTCCTCCTCCTCCTCCTCCTCCTCCTCCTCCTCCTCCTCCTCCTCCTCCTCCTCCTACTGATCTTCCCCGCCATCCTCCCCCAAGTTTTCCCCGAAGAGTTTCTACAACGGCTGGGGGAACACATGGTCCGATAGCTTGGCAAAGCTCTTGCCACAACTCTCGGCCACATGGGCGATTCCAAAAGGCAGGGGGCGGCGGTGATTCGCCGTAGGCGTCTTAGATACTGGAGCTATTACGTAAAGGGCCGAAAGCACGGCTCCATGGATCTCTCGGGCGCACGCGTTTCGGGTCGCGTGCGTGACTTTTTCTGGAGGCGAGAGGGTCCCAAGAAGGGCCAGGAGTCCCAGGCAACCTCCGAAAGGGGCCAAGAATCTCCAAGACGCCCCAAGATGCCCGCAAGACGGCCAAATATTCCTGACTCGAAGAGGGCGCCCCAGAAGGCCCCAAGAGGCCAACTCCATCGATTATTTCTCTTTGGTGTTTGAGCGATTTCTGCGTTCTCTCCTTTTCGGGCTTGCGACGCTCCAAGACGGCGCCGAAGATCTCCCCAAGAGGCCCCCAACGAGGGCTCCCACACGGCCCCAGAGGGCCCAAAGACGGCCAAAGAGGCCCTCAGGACGGGCCCCAAGCGGGGCCCAAGAGAGGCCCCAGAGGGGGAACACGAGCTGATATTTCGCGCCCTCCGCCTCAAGATGACCCCCGAGACCGCCGGCAGGCGCTGGCAGGCGCCCCAGGAGGCCCCGCAAAGGCGAAAGTCAAGCCCCAAGAAGCCCCCAAGAAGCACCCGAGGCGCCTTGAGACACCCCACGTCCCCAGAACCGCCTCCAAGAGGCTTCCGAGAGGCCGCCCGAGGACCCGTCACGTGCGTCCAAGAGGCCCAAAGGCCACTGGAGAGAGGAGCAGCCGACACAGGACCCAGCCCAGGAGGCAACCGCTCCCAGCTGGCCGCGCGTCCGCCTCCGGGCGGACCCTCGAGGCCTGCCAGATGGGTCGGGGAGAGATCGGGCTGGGAAGATCGCACCTCGTCGCCAGTGCGTGGGCGCTGCCGGGATGGCGAAAATAAGGATCCTCCGCCCCCATCTGCTCTGGCACAGTCTGAGAGACCTGGAGACCACCACCACCACTAGGGGAGACGTGAGACTCGGGTTCGGGGACTTGAGTTGGCCTGACGGGGCCATCATGAAAATGACGAGGCCCAATCTGAAACTTGACGCGAACTCCCGCTGAAAACGTCCCACGAAAACTTGACCCTCAAAATCCAGGCCGCGCTCGCCAAAAAAACTCGGCAAAACCCGGGCCCCGGCGTACCCGAGTCTTACGCTTCCCCGAACCACCACGCGCCTTTTTCCAAGCGGGCCAAAGTGGTGAGCCGCTCAGAGCATTCCCCGGCCCCTGGCTGTCCCCTTCGCTCCTCCACTCGACAGCCAGTCGCCTGACGCCTGCACCTCCAGGCCAGCAGGGGCGGACGAACGTTTCCCGTCGCCCCGGGCGCAGGGAGGTGCAGGCACCTTGCATGGGAATCGACTTCCCCTGGCCGCCCTGGACTGCATGAACAGGCGAGGGATGCAGACTGCGAGACCGTATCACGCGAGCTCCTTGCGATGCAGTCTGGTACTCTACAGCCGCTGCGTGGCACCCAATACATCCTAACACATGCGAGGGAAAAACGTGCGTATTGCAATGGACGAGCCGTCGGTGCGACGCGTGACCATTGCCCAGACGCGCCAACAAAAACAGTTGCAAGATCCTGAAGGCGGAGTCGGCCCACTGCGCAACAAACACTGCGGGCGGCGCGGGCACTTCGTCCGACTCGTTTCTGTGCACTCGGCAAGATTCTGGGATCCACGCTACCATCCGCTGACTTCCCCTGACACTGTCGGCGCCGTTGGGAAAATCGGCGTGCTACGTACTGAGATGGAGGGAAGGAGGGGATGGAGGGAAAGAGGGAGGGAGCAGAATGAGTAGAAGAGGGAGAAAGGAAGAAAGGGGAGGATGGAGGGAAGGGATCAGAAGACTGATCAAGCGAGGAACAACGACTACCGCGACCAGACAGGAGGTGGCATTGAGCATATGCACCAACAACGCCCGATCGCTGCAGGCTCCTACCTCATCAATTTCAGAAGGCGGCCTGCTGATAAGGTGAACGCCAAAGCGAATAAGGCCAAGGCCAGCATGGGTTGGAATACCATGTGGGACCTCGTCTAGAACAGGAATATACCGTAGACGGATTTAGCCTTTCTCCGACCTTGTACTGGGTAACCCCATGCCCACGATAATAATGTACCCCCCCTTAAGTCGTTAGAGTTTTTTATCGTCGACCAATAAGAGTTTGGTCGGGGGCGCGGGGCGCGGAGGCCAAACTCCATTATCACCTCGGAACGTTATGTTGAGATAGCAAGATCAAGTTATGTTGAAATAGCAACGTCAAGCGAAGCGATCACACTTTTTTCAGGATGTCTCAAGCGAAACCAAGAATTTTGGGAGGCAGGTTCAAACGAAAGGATGTCTCAAGCGAAACCAGTAATTCTGTGAGGATGTCTCAAGCGATTCGAGAAGCTTGTCGAGGATGTCTCAAGCGAAACAAGCATATACTCGAGGATGTCTCGAGCGATTCGAGAAGCTTGTCGAGGATGTCTCAAGCGAAACAAGCATATACTCGAGGATGTCTCAAGCGAAACAAGCATATACTGAAGGATGTCTCAAGCGAAACGATACGTTTCTTAAGGATGTCCCAAGCGAAAACAACAATTCTGTGAGGAGTCTCAAGCGAAACCAAGAATTTTGGGAGGCAGGCTCAAACGAAACGAGCAATGTTTCAAGGACGTCTCAAGCGAAACCAGCAATTCTGCGAGGATGTCTCAAGCGATTCGAGAAGCTTGTCGAGGATGTCTCAAGCGAAACAAGCATATACTCGAGGATTGCTCTTTTTCTTCCTCTTCTCTCTCTTCTCCTTCTTTTTTCTTAATTTATAGTTTCATTTCTTGATATAGTTCTTTATTTATTTCCTCTCTCTCCCCATGCACCCCTGAACTTGTTTATCCCTGGTGTTGATTATCCATGGCAAGTGAGGCACATGAGCTACCCTACACGAGCACTCAAAAAAATCAATTTTCAGAAAGCGTTTGTAAATTAAATCTAATAGATTTGAAACTTGAAATTGTTGCTCTTTTTCTTCCTCTTCTCTTCTCCTTCTTTTTTCTTAATTTATCTTTTTATTTCTTTATATATTTCTTTATTTCGTTATGTTTTTCCTCTCTCTCTCTCTCCCCATGCCCCCCTGAACTTGTTTATCCCTGGGGTTGATTATCCACGGGAAGTGAGGCACATGAGCTACCCTACACGAGCACTTAAAAATTTTAATGTTCATAAAGCGTTTGCAAATAGAAATTTAATACATTTGAATCTCCAGACTTTTTGTTTTGTCCTCCTTTCCTCTCCTCTTCTACTTCTCCTCATTTCTTCTTGTCCTTTTCCTTTTTTTAATGTTTCTTTATGTATTTCCCTCAGCTCTCTCTTTGTTTTCTTTATTTCTCTCTTTATATCTTTCTCTCTCCCCATGCGCCCCTGAACTTGTTTATCCCTGGGGTTGATTATCCACGGAAAGTGAGGCACATGAGCTCCTACACGAGCACTTTTTTTTCTCAAAAAAACAATCATAAAGCATTTGTAAATAAAATATAATAGATTTGGAACTTGAAATTTTTGCTTTTCCTCTTCCTCTCCTCTTCTACTTCTCCTCTTGAATGTTTCTTCTCCTCTTCATCTTCATTATTTCTTCTCTCTCTTTCTATCTCTCTGTCTCTCTCCCCCCCATGCCCCCCTGAACTTGTTTACCCCTGGGGTTGATTATCCATGGAAAATCTGATAGTTTTTTTTATTTCCTCTCTGTCTTTTTTCTCTCTCTGTTTCTCTATCTCTCTCTCCTCTTGCTCCTCTCCTGTCTTCTCCTTTCCTCTCCTCCTCTCCTTCCTCTCTTGCTTTTCATTATCTCCTCTTCTTCTCTCTCTCTCTCTCTCTCTTTCTCAATTTTCGTAAAGCGTTTCTAAATAAAATATGATGGATGTGAAACTTGATTTTTTTGTTTTTCCTCCTCCTCCTCTATCTGTCTTTCTTTCTATATATATATATATATATATATTCTCCTCTTCTTATTATTATTCTTATTCTTCTTCTGTATTATAAGATTGTTTTTGCTTAAAAAAAATATATATATATATATATCTGCGAAATGTGTTATATCTTTCTTATTTTGAAAAATCTGTTTATCTTCTTTTTTTGTTCCTTCTCTCTCTCTCTCTCTCAGCACCCCCCAGCACAACCCTCCAGCACAACCCTCCAGCACAACCCTCCAGCACAACCCTCCAGCACAACCCTCCAGCACAACCCTGCAGCACAACCCCTCAGCACAACCTCTTGAGGTTTATTATCGTCGGCAGTTTTTTATCATCGGCAGCGGTCGATAGCAACTCCTGAGCTCTCCGGGAACACGGCGGCACGCAAATGATACGCATGTTTTTGAAACACTTCATTTTGAAAAAAAAATATATTATTTAATTGCGAATTCCATTGAAATCTTTTCGAATTTGCGAAATCGAGCCGTCAGGCGCTTGAATGCCGCACTGCGTTCGAGATTTAGGCGAAAGCGTGTGCGACGCAATTTTCTCATGACACGCATTTTTTTTGAAAAACCTTATGTTGACAAATCATACTATATTTGGTTGCGAATTCCATTGAAATCCTTTCGAAATTGCGAATTCGAACCTGCACGCGCCTGAATGCCACACTGCGTTCGATATTCGGGCAAAAGCGCGTGCGACGCAAATTTCTCATAAATGCGTCGCGTGCTTAAATCTCGAATGCAATGTGGCATTCAAACGCCTGACGGCTCGATTTCGCAATTTTGAAAGGATTACAATGGAATTCGCAATTTTAAAAAGTTTGTTTTTTTTTTGTCAAAATGAAGTTTTTTAAAAAAATGCGTATCATTTGCGTGCCGCCGTCTTCCGGGAGAGCTCAGGAGTTGCGATTGACCACTGCCGATGATAAAACACTGCCGACGATAATAAACCTCAGCCGATGATAAAAAACTGCCGACGATAATAAACCTCAGAGGAGCGCACGGCGGGAGAGAGAGAGAGAGAGAGAGAGAGTCTCACCTCTCTCTCTCTCTCCCTCCCTCCCTCTCTCCTCTTTCTCTCACTATCTCTCTCTGCTCAAGGTGAGCTGCTGAAGCAGAGCTGCTCAAGCAGATGGCTGCTCAGAGAGCAGAACCAGACAATGAGACCTTCGAGAATAAAAAACACAATTATTTCGAGGATGTCTCAAGCGAAATAAGCAATAGTTTGACGGTGTCTCAAGCGAAATAAGCAATAATTTCAGGATGTCTCAAGCGAAATACGCAATAGTTTCAGGATGTTCAGGCGAAATCAGCAATAGTCTGATGATGTTTCAAGCGAACAACACAATTATTTCGAGGATGTCTCAAGCGAAATAAGCAATAGTTTGACGGTGTCTCAAGCGAAATAAGCAATAGTTTGTGGATGTCTCAAGCGAAACAAGGGATTTGTCGAGGATGTCTCCAGCGAGATAAGCAATTGTTGAGGATATTTTAATGAAGACTAAATGCCAAGGATGTCTCACAACGTGCTCGGTTTGGTCTCCTCTTGATCATCTCTTACTTCGAGATTATGCTGAGGCCTGGTGGGCTACTTTGATTATCTCCCCCTGAACCCCGAACTTTATTATCCCCTAGTGTTTATTATCGTGAGCATGGGGTTATTCTTGAAGCAGGTGAACTTTGCTCTGAAAAGCAAGGGTGGTACGCTCGAAGTCCAGATCGTGCTGGCATCGTGCAGGCTGGTGTCCACCTGATGGCGCTGCAGACGACGCGGACAGATAAAAGAAGCTACAACCGCGGCCAATACATGACTTGCCTGTTCCTCGTGCGGCGAGAGGAAGAATCGAGGATGCGAGCTGCTGGCTGAGATCATCCAGACGGTCGCTAGAGGGGTAAAGGAGATCAAGATCTGCTCTGCGAAAGCTGGGGCGCTGCAACTTGAAGAGCGCATGATCACAGTCGAAGTCATGACTGACGAACTGGAGCTCGAGGCGGCATCGCCACATGCGCTACATACCGAGGGCAGGTCGAGCCAAAGAGGCAATCCAACAAAGAGAAGTCATCAGAACGACTAGTCGCCATCGCTCGGACGTCCCTTCCCTGTGCATTTGTCGGTTTCGTGCGTGTTTTGTTGGCCCGATGGTCGAGGATGCTTCTCGATGGCCCCAGCCGAGAAAAAATGCACACGTCCGAGCGATGCCAAGACTATGGGCAGGCCCAAGGCAAGTTCAGACCGTCGATGATCGTCGAGTCGCAGAGCCATAAGAGCAACATCGGCAACACCATCACGAACAACATAAGCCTGCGCCAGCGTTGAAGACAACTGATGCCGAGCTGGGCACTGACATACAGAGTAGTCAGTAGTAGTCAGTCAATCAAGTTCCTGCTGGTCACCACGTGATGCTGAAGCGGTTAGGGTGTGCACCAAAAGACCGATGCCTGACTACACCAAGCGCTTTCCATCCTGAGGCCATAACTGCTGGACGATGAAGCGCTAACGGCCTGGTAGGCCGACGTAAATCAGCACTGCGAGGTGCGAGGCCATCAGCGCGGCCGCCATCGGCGCGCTCGGCGCATCCAGCGCAGCATTACAGAGGAGACCCGGCAGTCGGTGCCCATGAGACGCCACGCATAGACAGCGGCAAGGAATAGAAGAAAAAACGCCACAAGCAGAAACTTTTGGCGCATTTTCTTCTTCGATTGCAGAGGAGACCCTGCCGTCGGTGCCCATGAGGCGCCACGCAAAGATGGCGGCAAGGAAGGCTTACCACGACAGCAGGGCCTGCGTGCACGGCGGGGCCGCGCAGGCCCACGGCAATGGTTACCACCTGGGTGTACGTTCCAACGGGCCGGGAGCCGCGGCAGCAGGACGGAGGCAGGCGTCGGAGGCTTTCGTGGGGCTGAAGCAGTGTGTGCGGCCACCACTGGCGTGGAAGGTGCGCCTGATGGAGCATCTGTTTTTGTTTCTTCTTCTTCCTCCCTTCCTCCCCTCCTCCTCCTCCTCCTCCTCCTCCTCCTCCTCCTCCTCCTCCTCCTCCTCCTCCTCCTCCTCCTCCTCCTCCCCTAAGAGCGATTCAATCTTTGCATCCTCGGGGGGATCGGCCAAACCAGCTGCTTCTGGGATCCAGGGTCGAGGGCCCCTGCGCCCCCCCCTGTCCAAGCGGCCGTGGGTGGGGGGACCGACGCCGGCCGACCCGGCCTGGCCACCCCCCCCGCTCGAACCGCCGCCGCCCAGAGTGCCGGGCAGGCAGGGCGGGAGGCGCGGCAAGCAGCTGGGCGTGGTCCGGGGGTCGAGGGTGCCCCGAACTCTGGGCGTTTGCGCACTTGGGGGAACTGCGGCAGCACGGACGAACTGGTGCGAGCATTGGCCTATGTTTGTTGCGAATCGGTCTCAGCCGCTCTTCGCGGAAATGCGCCAAAAGGGTACTGTTATTATGTTTGTGTGGTCGTTTTGTTCCTGATCTGTACACCGACGCTTTCTCCGACCCTGCGCCGAAATTCGCCCGGGAGCGCGGATCCTGGTGTAGACGGGATCCTGGTATACATTTTCCGTTGTTCCCCTTGGCAAGCGGGGGAAAAGCATACACCACACCACCACGACGTCGGCCCCCACCCTTAAAAGGCCTTGGGATTGAAAAAAACAACCCGCCACTGGTAATGTACATTGTTCCAGTTTCCGATACGTCCTCAGCGGGACAAAGAACGGCACAAGCATAAGCCGTCGGCGCTCGGCGCGGATTTCTTGGATCTGCGCCGGGGGGCCCAGCGCAGATCGAAATCCGCGCGGGGCGCCAAAAACAGTTTTTGGTGCCTCTTCGGGGGTCGAGGCGAGGGTGCCTGCGTCCTCCCCCAGGAGGGGATGGATCTCGGAGTTGCCAGGACTCACCGAAAAAATATGGACAGAACATGTGAAACAGTAGGAGAAATCCTGGGATGTGTGCCTGCTTATTTATGTGTCCCTGGGCCCCTTCGTATGCCCCCACTACTAACCGGCCTCGAACTTGTCCCTATCCCTAAGGTGGGCGAGCAAGAAGCGAGGACAAGCTCAGGGATGCGCCCTCAGAAACTGAGGTGATCCTTGAGATCGGCATCGAGGTGAGGTGATGCCAAACACTTTTGGTCGGCGGGTCGGGAGCGGGCCCCTTCAGGTTAAGAGCTAGGCGGGCCGCGCGAAGCACTAATTGGGGAGAGGTGATGCCAACACACAGGGGCAGGGATACGTTGCAGACCGGTGCAGCCTACCCCCGCCCAGACAGCCTGGGGGGGAGGGAGGCGGAGGCCCGCCGGGAGGCCCCCGCGGGAGCGGCCTGCAGAGCGCAGGGGGCCTGGGCTTCCAGGGAGAGGGTCCGGGGGTGACGACAAGGCGGAGGAGGAGGAGGAGGAGGAGGAGGAGGAGGGAGGAGGAGGAGGAGGGAGGAGGAGGAGGAGGGAGGAGGAGGGAAGAGGACGAGGAGGAGGAGGAGGAGGAGGAGGAGCAGGAGGAGGAGGAGCGAGGCTTCGTTGCTCTGTGCCCAACTGGGCTTCTCTGCCTGACTTCAATCTATATTTGCCCTTCCCGATCTGCACGTGCCACCTGCTTAAATAGTTTGCACATCGCTAAGTCGGACTTTACATTTGTTTGCACTCACGAGAGTAGAACGCTATTGCCCCGCGGCTCAAGTTCTCCCGACGTCAAGAAGGAGGAGGAGGAGGAGAAGGAAGAGGAGGACGAGGAAGAAGAGAGGGAAGAGTGAGGGGCAATGATAGGGGGGAAGCGGAGGACACATCGGAATCGGCGATACATCGCCAATAAATCGGCGACAGGTCTCCGATCGTGAATCCGCAGGTTCCTGGGCGGGCTGGGGCTATTGGGGCCCTAACAGCGATCAATGGGCGACTGGGGGTCGATGCATCCCCCCGCCTATGCCTATCCCTCTCTACCGTTGTCCCTGAAAGAGGAGGAGGAGGAGGCGGAGGAGAAGGAGGAGGAGGAGGAGGAGGGGTAGGAGGACGAGCAGCGGCAGGCAACGGTGGAGCTGAAGGGAAGAGGACGAAGAGCAGCAGGCGATGATGACGATGCACATGAGGATGAAGCAGACCGAGACCCTCCCCACCCTGTAGGGACCGCCGCCACATCGAGCCCCTTCACCGCCCACCCGTCCCCGCCCGCCCCACACTTTTCGACCAGCTGCGAGCTGGGTCCAGCAGGCGGTCGGCTGACGGCGAGGCGCGATGGAAGCGAATTGCGCACACGGGAGCAGGGGGGGAGGGCCGCGGACGGCTGGAGCGCCCTGAGAGCGTGAAGCACTTCTGGATGTGCCGGAGGCAGGCTCCAGGACTCGCCACCAACAGGGGGGGAAGAGGGGTGACAGGGGTGACCGGCGCCACATCGTGCCGCTCGCCGCCACTCCGGCGCCAAGTCGAGCCCCTCGCCCTCACCACCCTCCTCCCAAAGCGGGCCCCTCACGCCCTCGCCCTCCCACTACATACCCCGCTGGCCTATCACTAAGTAGTGGCCTTTCGACCTCTCCTCTGATGGGCTCCTGAGTGCCTGCTCCGAACCACCTCACAGTTCAGCAAGAGGGGGACTGCAAGAAGAGTTGGCAGTCCCTCACTGAGCCTTCTCGAACTGGACCTCCCTGTGGCCGAGCGGGGAGGACACGGCTCAGCAAGCTTCACGGGGACTCGGACGCAGCAATTGACGCCACAACAACGGGATGGGGGAGTGGGCCTGGACGACCCTGGATCATGTGCTCGTCCTAGAGGCGATCATCGGTAATACGACGCCCATGGTCGCTAGTTCGGGACATGTCAGATCACTCGGCACTTCAGAAGAGCAGCAAAGTACGCGCGCGGGTCCAGGTCTACGGGCAAGCGTGCGGTCGAGTGGAAGCAGCTCCACACAGTGCTCAAGTCTGACGGCTGGAAGGCTAAGGTATCCCTCGCAAGCTGGGGCGTATTGGGATACATCTGAGATGCCTTCCACGGTTTTCTGATTTTTCGTTCCAGTGGTGCCCCCCCCAGTCGCACTACATCGTAAGAGTTCGCCCTCTACCATTTACTCTCTGGTGTCATTGTCGACCTCAACAGGGACCAAGACGTCTTGGAGACGGCAGAGCGAAGCCCCTAAGACGGTCCCAAGACCCTCCCAGAACGCCCGACCCACTCACCCGACGCCAGAAGCGCATGCAAAAGTGCATACAAATGTACCCATAAGTGTTGTACACCCTAGCCTTGCTAAAGGGTAACACGAGCAGGATATGGAGGGTGAAGGAGAGGAAAAGCGAGGAAGGGGGTGGATGGGCTCTTCACTACCATTATTTCAGAAAGCCCCGACATGAAATGCGTACGTAGTCCTACGCTCATCCGTCTGCACTGAAAAGGGCGCAATCATCCTGTGTGCTATACCGTCCCTCATCACACGGGCACGGTGGCGGATCATTGCAAGTGCTGCAGCAAGCTTCCCTCGCAGCAGCGCAGAGGCCGGCTCTCTTTAGAGCTCCGCACGAGGTGAAGTCCTGCCCGACGGTTGAAGAATTTGCCACCTTGATGACAGCCTCGTCGTTGTCCTCGCACGGCTGGCTGCAAGTGCCACAGCACACAGACCGGACCTTCTCGCCGTGGTCCTCGTCGTTGCAGAAGCCCCTCAGGAGCTCGCAGAACTTGTTCTGCGGCTGGTCGTGCCTGGGAGCGGCGGTGTCGAAGGAGCACCGAGCACTGGCGTCGACTTTCCTGGTGCCGCGCGACCACGCCAGCATCTGCATCAGAACATCTGTGTGGTTCTTGTCCTCACAGCTGGGATCCTGGACGGCACACTACAGTCGAGGCGTTGACCTAAGGAACCCTAAATAAGGAACGAGGCCCCTTTCTCCATAAGTTAAACTTCGACTTCCCATCGAACATGTAAGGAAAACCTTAGGCAAGGTGTAGAACAGTCAAGGAACACCGAGCCCCTCCCCAACGACAAGGGTTCCTTCTTCAGCGCCCCGACTGTAGATGGGGAAGCTGGCACACCCCGCTGCCGGACGCCCTCCAGGGCAGCCGAGCTGCCGCTACAGGGGCGCTGCTCGGCTGAGTGCCGGGACGCGTGGAGGCCCCGAGGCCATGCCGGCGTCTTGGAGGCGAGGCCTCCTCCTCCTCCTCCTCCTCCTCCTCCTGGGGCAGGGCTGAACCTAAACGGTGTTCTCCGTTTTCGTTCCGTTTGCGCTCTCCCTCGTGCTGTCTTCAATCCGCCTGTCACGCACAACGAGATCGAAGCGAAAATGGCCCACGAGATCGCCAGAACACCGCTTCGGTCCACCCCTGTTCTGAAGAGACAGCCTTCATCCCCCTCCAAGTCCTCCCCTAAACTCGCTGCTGGCTGCGACGAGGGCCAGGAGGGTGCGGCGGGGGGGGGGGAACTTGCCGTCGCTCGGACGTCCATTTCCCGTGTATTTTTCCGCTTTCTTGCGTGTTGTGTTGGCCCGATGGTCCAGGATGATCCTCAAGGGTCCTCGCCGAAAAAAAATGCACACGTCCGAGCGATGCCAAGGTCAGGAGGGTGCGGCGGAGGGGGGGGAAGGGAGTCCATATCCTTCCATCTACCGTGCAGTTCCTGCCAGCATGACGGGCAGCATGCGCACTGCTCACCAGGCAATCGAGATAGTCTCGGCGTCAGCCAGAGTCGGGCGGGGGGGGGGGGTAGCGGGCGGTGACTTATCGGGGATGGACAGACCTCCCTTTAGTAAAACGTGGTTTCGTGCAAACGACCTCGGGCCCAAACCTGGCGGGCGCAAGCCTGGAAAATGCCGGCCGCGGCGCCCTCCCGAGAACCGAAAACGGACAATTCACTAATCGACGTGTCAGGGTAGGTTGGCGGCGCGCAAAAGGGGGTAGGGGGAGGGGGGAAGGCTTCTTAGAAGCGCCCTGCTTCTTAGAAGGCCTCGGCCTTACGTCTATAGAGAAGGCCCGCGCCCTCTAAGAAGCAGGGGTGCTTCTAAGAAGCCTTCCCCCCTCCCCCTACCCCCCTCTGCGCGCCGCCAAGTAGGAGGTCCGCCCATCCCCGAACTTCAAAGGGGGGCGAAGAGGAGGGCCCCCAGTGGAGGCCTGTGGGGCCCCCTGCTGGAGCCAGCAGGGGCCCCAAGAGGGGCCCTCGACTGGCCCTCGCTCGGACGTCCGTTCCCCGTGTTTTTCTTTCGGTTTCGTGCGTGGTTCTTTCGTCGCCATATGCTCAAGGATGCTCCTCGATGGTCCTCGCCGAAGGAAAAATGCACACGTCCGAGCGATGCCAAGTTGAAGGGCCCCGCCGGGGCCCCCTTCTTCGCCCCCATCGCTGAGAGGCCACCCCGCACTGCCGCCCGCCCGAGCAGCCGCTGCTCCCCGGAGAGGGGCCCCCTGGCCCGGCCCCTCGCCCTGCGCCTGCTCGTCCAGGGACGCCCCTGCCCCTCCGGAGGGCAGGGTGTCCACGGGACGGGGATTTCCAGGACGTTAGCCTCTCTGTCCGCGCAAGCCTCTGTTATGTTGCATCCTCGGGGGACCTTGTCTGTCCCGTCGCGGCCCTGCCCGCGTCGAATCCGTGTCGAATCCGTGTCGGACCGTGTCGAATCCGTGTCGGACGCGTCGGATCCGTGTCGAACCCGCGTCGAATCCGCACCAAATCCGCGTCGAGTCCGCATCGAGCCCGCGTCGGGCCCCCCAAAAGACACCCATTTTTGGGACAGGCGAGGTCCCCCGAAGATGCAACAGAATCCACGGGACGGGGACTCCAGGACGTTAGCCTCTCTGCCCGCGCAAGCCTCTGGGAGACAGAGCATCGACGAGCGTTAGCCGGCGTGGGCCACAGACAGGGGTTATTGCACCGTGAAGGTAAAAGCCATGCGGTGTGAGCTCGGGTGAAAGCCATGTCGTGCGAGCTACGTAAACAAAAGCTGCGCGATGCACGCTATGTGGTGTGAGCTATGTGGTGTAAGCTATGCGGTGTGAACTGGTGGTGAAAGCTATGCTGCTCAAGCAACGTGGCGCAAGCTGCGCGGCATGAGCAATACATCGTGTCTAAGCCATGTTGCGCGAGCTGTGTGGTGTAAACTGTGTGGCTCCTCCAGCGGGGCACCCACGAGCGCCCTATAGAGGCGGTGCGGGTGGCACGGTGGTGGATCCTGGGGGAACCCACCCGGCGCACGGGGCGCCCACGAGGCACCCGCGAGTCGGCACGGGCGGCAGCGTGGCGAATCCCCGAGGAACTCCTTCGGCATCCTGAAGCAGCGCAGGCAAAAGGACCCTCACGGAACAATCCAGACCCAAAAATGATACAGAAAGATGAAATCTAGGGCTCGGGGCGTGATTTGTCGAGATGTCGAACCATCCAAAGCAAGCCTTGTTTCAGGAAGCACCACGCCGGGCCGACGTCTCGTTGAAACAGGCTCCGCGTCGTATCGGCACTCGGCCCTGCCGCCGAGGGGTGAGAGCGGAGGAGGGAGGATCCAGGAGTGAGGGGCAACGAGAGGGGGGGACTGACTCGGGGGGGAGCATCGAATTGGAAGCTGCGAAACCTCGCCGACAGATCGGCGATATGCGCACGATGGCGAATCCGCACGTCACTGGGCAGGACGGGACCATCGGGAAACCTCGGCGATGACTCGGCGATTGGGGGTGGTCGATGCAGTTCCCCCCGAGCCTGCCCCCCCCCCCCCCCCCCAAATGGTTGCCCCTGAGGAGGGGGGGGGGGCACCGCCGAGGGAGGATCCAGGAGGGAGGATCCCGAGGGAAGATCCAGGAGGGAAGATGCAGGGGGGAGGATCCAGGAGGGAGGATCCAGAAGGGAGGGGACTCGCCATCGCTCGGATGTCCCTGTGCATTTTTCGGTTTCGTGCGTGTTTTGTTGGCCCGATGGCCGAGGATGCTTCTCGATGGCCCCAGCCGAGAAAAAATGCACACGTCCGAGCGATGCCAAGGGAGGGAGGATCCAGGAGGGAGGGGAAAGACTGCGGATGGAGACGCTCGCCGCTTCGCCGACGTCCTCGTGGAGAGCCCGCAGCCGCTCGGCTGAGCCCGCCGCCTCCAACTGGGCCCCATCGGGCTGGGCCCGGCCGCGACTCGCCGCTCCGCTGGCGTCCTCGCGGAGAGCCCGCAGCCGCTCCGCCGAGTCCTTCGCCTCAGGCTGGGCCCAACCGCAACCTCCCTCGGCCTTCTCCCTCGTCTTCCGCCCTCCTCGTGCCTCCGCCCTCGCCCCCCCCGCCCTCCCCCGGCCTCCTCTCATTCCCGCGCCCTCCGCGTTCGTCGTCGTCGTCGTCGCCGCCGCCGCCGTCGTCATCGTCGTCGTCGTCGTCGTCGTCGCCGTCCTCGTCGTCGTCGTCGTCCTCGTCGTCCTCTTCCTCCTCCTCCTTCTCCTCCTCCTCTTCCTCCTTCTCCTGCGCCTGCTCATCCTCCTCCTTCTCCTCCTGCTTTTCCTCCTCCTCATCCTCCTCCTCCTCCTCGTTCTCCTCGTTCTCCTCCACCTGCTCCTCCTCCTCCTCCTACTCCTCCTCCTCCTCCTCCTCCCCTCCTCCTCCTCCTCCTCCTCCCTCCTCCTCCTCCTCCGCCTCCTGCGCCATTTCTTCCTCCTCCTCCTCCTTCTCCTCTCCTCCTCATCCTTGTCCTGCTTTCCTATTTTCCTCCTCCTCCTCCTCCTCCTCCTCCTCCTCCTCCTCCTCCCTCGTCTTCCGCCCTCCTCGTGCCTCCGCCCTCGCCCCCCCCGCCCTCCCTCGACCTCCTCTGATTCCCCCGCCCTCCGCGTTCGTCGTCGTCGTCGCCGCCGCCGCCGGCCGCGTCGTCGTCGTCGTCGTCGTCGCCGTCGTCCTCGCGTCGTCGTCGTCCTCGTCGTCCTCGTCCTCTTCCTCCTCCTCCTCCTCCTCCTCCTCCTCCTCCTCCTCGTTCTCCTCGTTCACCTCCTCCTCGTCCTCTTCCTCCTCCTCCTCCTCCTCCTCCGCCTCCTCCGCCTCCTCCCCTCCTCCTCCCCTCCTCCTCCTCCTCCTCCAAATCCTCCTCCTCCTCCCGATCCTCGTTCTCCTCCTCCTCCTCCTCCACTTCCTCCTCCTCATCCTCCTCCTCCTCATCTTCCTTTTCCTCCTCCTCCTCCTCCTCCTGCTCCTGCGCCTGCTCATCCTCCTCCTTTTCCTCCTCCTCCTCCTCCTCCTTTTCCTCCTCCTCCTCCTCCTCGTTCTCATCGTCCTGCTCCTCCTCCTCCTCCTCCTGCGCCAATTCCTCCTCCTCCTCCTCCTCCTCCTCCTCCCTTTTCGTCCTCCTCCTTTTCCTACTTATCCTCCTCCTCCTCATTCTCTTCCTCTTCCTCCTCCTCCTTTTCCTCCTCCTCCTCCTCCTCCTCCTCATCCTGCTCCTCCTCCTCCTCCTCCTCCTCCTCCTCCTCCTGCGCCTGCTCCTACGTCTCGCGGCGGACAAGGATAACCGCACGGGGCTCCCTCGGAGGAGCAAAACAAATAGGCATGCGCATTACTTGTCGGAGGTCCGCGCAGATTTCTTGGATCGGCGCTGGACCTCCCTCCCTTCGGCGGCTAGCAAGGGGGGAGTTGAGAAAGAGAAGGCCTTCGTGGAGACTCGGAAATCCCCCGGCGTTCTGAGAGGTTTTCTGGGCCTTCCCCGAAGACACAAACAACTTCTCAGATTTGTGAGGACGCGTTCTCCTTGTCACTTCCCCCCTCGCCCGCCGCCGGTAATCCCACCAGCCCTCTGGGCGTAGGTGGTTTAGGGGGTTTCCTCATCCACCCCCCTTCTTCCCCTTGGGGGAGGGGTTCACCCCTCCCCCGAACCCACTCCCCTGGACCTGGACGGGGCGCCCCGCGAGGTGTCAGAGGGTATGGTTTCGCCCAAGATGGCGCCAAGAGGGCCTCCGAGAGCCCAAGATGACCTCCAAGATGGCTGAAGATAGCCCAAGACGCCCCAATATGGTTCCCAAAATGCTCCAAGAAACCCCAAGAACGCTCCAAGATGGCTCCAAGAGGCGTCCGAAACTTCCAAGGAGGCCCCCAAGAGGCCCAAATCCTTCAAACACCCAAGGAAAACCAATGCTTGTTGCAGTCTCGCCCATTCGCTTCCGATAGCTCTTCGAAGCTTCAAGATGGCTTCAAGATGGCCCAAGAGGGCCCCGAGAGAGCCCCACGGTGGCCCCAAGAGCACCCAGAAACGCTCCAAGAGCGCACAAAAAAAAACCCAAGAGGCGATGTTAGACGCTCTAAATGGGCAGCCCTAATTAAGGACCCCCTCTTGTTTGGTCGATGTCCTCCAAGATGGCCCCTAGAGGCGCTCAGGAGGCCCCGAAGGCCCCAAGATGGTCCCAGAGGCTCCCAGGAGGCCCCCACGAGGACCCCAAGCGGCCCCAAGAGGCCCCCCCGAGACACCCAAGACGCCCAAGAGCCCCCCTGGACCGCCAAGAGACCCCCAAGACGTCCCAACAGGCCACCAAGAAGCGCCCAAGAGATATCCCAAGAGGTTCCGAGAGGCATCCAAGTGAACTCTGGCCCTTTTGCTTGCCCTCCTCCTCCTGCTCCTCCTTCCTCCCCCTACTCCTTCTCGTCCTCCCCCTCCTCCTCCTTCTCCTCCTCCTCCTGCTTCTCCCCGCTCCCTCATCTATCCATCCAGCCTCCTCCTCCTCCCTCCTTCGCACCGTTCGGCCGCCCCCCTCTTTGTTCCCGCGCTTCCCTGATCACCTCAACTCGCCTGGAAATCAAATCTGGATGGGCTGCTGGGGATATTCTGTGCTCGCAACCGCGAGCGGACAGCCGCGCGGCGTCGTGGGGTCGCACGAAAACCAGGCCTACCACGAGCAGGACAGAGGCCAGGCACTACAGCAGGCGAGCGCGGAGAAATGCAAGCAATGAGGCGGGCAGCTAGCCGGGCAGGGCCGAGGCCGAGCGCGGGCGGCGAACGAACGGCGGAGATGGCGCCACGCAGCTAACCTCAGCGCAGCTCAAAAGCCGAAGACACTCGAGCCCAGGCACGCCTGTGACATCAACCTCCTCGAAGAGACTAGACTCACCACGTCTCCGACAAAGCGCGTGCCAACGCGGGGGAACAGCGCCGCCGTCGTCAACCACTGAACTGCGAACCGCGCCGCGTAAGCAGCGGACCTCGAGGCGCCACCAGGTCTCTGCATCCTGGGCACCTCAATGGGCGGGGCGAGTCGTCAAAGGAGCCCCAGCCAGTGGGAGGCGCGCGTGCTTCCGCCGCAAAACCGATCACATAATACCACCAGGTGTCAAGCCCATGCAGCTCCTGCGGGGGGGCGCCGCGGGGCGGTGGGCGGGCCAGAGACGGCGGATCGATGAACCACCTGGCCCGCGCGCCCTGGGGGGGGCGCTGGGGATCAGGGCCGCGCTGCGAATAGGGTTGCAGCTAACGGCCGCAGAGATATCGTCGCCACGCAGCGAGTGAGGTCGCAGCTAACAGCCGCGGGAAGAATGCGTCAAGGGCGGGCCGCGCGCCTCCAGCGGGGGGGGCAGCCGCGGGAGGCGGTTGGGACAAACGAACTGGGACGATTACCGTCGGCATGCCTCGACGCCCCGGGG
The DNA here is from genome assembly GCA_963575745.1 of Prorocentrum cordatum. Taxonomy (NCBI): domain Eukaryota; class Dinophyceae; order Prorocentrales; family Prorocentraceae; genus Prorocentrum; species Prorocentrum cordatum. The sequence continues at coordinate 240,737 of CAUYUJ010007313.1, forward strand.
GGGGGCGCCGGCGCGCTGCACCAAGTCGGTCGCGCGCGAGGGTGAGGGCGCGGCGCGGCCACTGAGCCCGCGCCCCGCTGGCGGAAGGGCAGCCGCGGGAGGGCGGGCGGGCCCGAAAGATCGGTCATCGAAGAAACGCGAAGCGCAAGCGCCCCTGGGGGACGCGGCGAGGGCAAGCCAAACTGCCGAGGGGAGTCGCGGCTAACAGCCGCGGAGTTAGTAAGAAGACGCACGGGCCTGAGCGCCGCCTGCGGGGGGGCAGCCGCAGGAGGAGGACGGGCGGGCCTGCCCAATGAGACCGCGGCGCGCAGGCCCTAGCACTCCACAGGGAGCACCGGGGGCATAGTGTGAGTGGCGTTTGCAGCTAACAGGCGCAGAGCACGTCGAGACATGGTGGAACGAGCCTCCTGAGAGGGGACGTCTGCAGGAGGAGGGGCGGCGAGGATGGCGCGAGGGCGGGGCAAAGAGGGCGGCGAGGGGAGGGCGGCTAACAGCCGCAGTCAGCGTGAACAGAGTGGCCGCCAGGCGGGAATCCGAAGGGCGCGGGTTGTCAAGCCGGATTGCCAGCGATGGCCAGGCACCGGCGCGCGGGGCAGCGCGGGGCTGCAGAAGGCGCCGCAAGGGCTCCGGCGGCGACGGGGGCCCGCGCTAGGGCCCGATCCCCGAGCCACCTGCGGCGCGCTGGGGGGGGGGGGGGGGGGGGGGCGGCAATCGGCCAGGGGGGAGGGGGGGGGCGCGAAGCGGCGTCCCGGAGGGGGCTCTATAGCCCAGGGCGGGCCGGCAGCCCCAGCTGGGCACGTCCAAGGCGGCGCTGGCGCACGCGGGGGGTGCGCAGGAGGAGCCGACCGGCCCCGTTGGCCAGAGGCGTTGGGCTCCGAGAGGCACACTGATGCACGCAGTGTGGGGCGTCCACGAGCGTCGCTGCGCGCGCCAGTCTGTGCGGCCTGGGCGGGATTTAGGAGTGCGCCGAGGGCTGACGCGAGTCCACTGCCCTTCTGGGTTCCACCGTCCAGGTCCAACGGGTGTCACTGTATTCGCGGGGCCCCTCGCGTTTGGCCTTTCCAAGGGTGCCCGCGGTCCTAATTCTGTCGCTGGGCCGAGCGCGGACGGCGCCCCAGTTGACCCCCAGTCGGAGCGCTGCGTCCACCTTGAAGACATCGCACTAGTGACTGAGCCATTCTTTGAGGAAGCGCGCGCAGGAATCGGGGTGCTGGCGCGCAGGGTCAGCGCAGATGCGGCCCGACGGCGCGTGGTTTTTGGTTTGGCGCCATACTCCGTTGAAGTACTCACCCAGGTCTCTCTGAAGTCGCTTCGCGGTCTCGGCAGGGGCCTCGCCAATGTGGTTCAGGATGTCGACTCGTTCCAGAGGGGTGTTGTAGATGTAGAGTCCTGTGTCCAAGTCGTAGAGGTCTTGCGAGTAGTCGGCTAGCGCGCTCCTGAAGGGTGGCCAGGAGCCTGACCGGGGAGCGGGGAGGTCGTCGAGAATGAGGGGGGGGGGGGGGGGGCGCGCGCGCGGGCCGACTCCAGCGGTCGTCGGCCTCCCAGCTGGACCACCCTGCCCAGCCTGTCCAATGGCCGCCGTAGGGGCTGCTGCGGATGGACTCGCGATGCCGACGCGGGCGGCGCTCGCGCCACCCTTCACCCCAGTCAAACTCATCCTGCGTCGCATTGGCAGCCCGGGGTTGCCGGAGGATGCCAGGGGGAAGCGGGGCCCCCTCGCTGCGGGGGGCGCGCGCGGTTCCTGTCGTCTTGCCCAGCGAGCACAGGGGGGCGCATGGACCATCGACGGGTGAGGTGGGGCTGCAGGACTCGTCAGCAGCCTCGGGTCTGCCGGAGGAGTCCATCTGGACAACTGGGGTTTCCGAGCTCGGGGTCGGACACAGGGCCGCGGGTGCCCCTTGGCGCCCCCGGCGCGAAAAGGGTTTGCCGTCGGGGGAGCCGGCCGTAGAGGTTTCCGAGCCCACGCCCCCGCGGCCAGCGGTACCGTCGTCTCCAGTAGCGGGAGGGAGGCTACCGAGTCGGCCACATGGCGGGGGGGTGCGTCAGCGGCGGGGCTCGCAAGCCGTAGGTGAGAATCGTCAGGGGAGCGAGAGCTGGCCCCACGGTTGTAGGGAGGGCTGCTGCCGCTCCGTACTGACATCGCGGGGGAGGGTACCACCTCGTTGCCCCCCGGTCGGGGATTTCGGGTGCGCGGGGGGGCAAAGGTGTGGAATTCTGCCGGCGGGTCTGCCGCCTCAGAGTGCTGCTCGCCGAATCGTGCCCACCATTCGTTGTCGCTGTGCCCCCTGAGAAGGGGTGGTGTCAATCTGTCTGCGCATGTCCTGCGTGACCACGAAGAGGACGTCCTTGGCCAGTTCCTTGAATGACCCGGAGGCGGGTTGATCTGAACTGACCTGCGTCAGGAAACCAACGAGGGCTTCCAGGGTGCGGCGTAGTGGCGAAGGACCACGTGAGGGCCAGTGACCGGCGTGCTGGAGCCATTTGGGCAGCATGGCGGGGTCGGTCGAGTGAGCGCAGAAGTGTGCGACCACGCGGGCGGCGGCCAGCCGCGCGCCCTGCCAGTGGAAGTCGCCGGGGAGGGAGGTTGGCGCCACGCCACCAAGTCGCCGTAGACCCTCTTCAGGAAGGGGCGCAGTAGGGGTGGGTCCCAGCTTCCGGGGGCCTCGGAGCCTACCACGTTCCCGCCATGCCCTGCGGCAGATTCTCTCCATCGTCCAAAAAATCCCACCAGCCCTCTGGGCGTCGGTGGTTTAGAGCGTTTCCTCTTCCACCCCTCTTTCTTCCCCTTCGGGGAGGGGTTTATCCCTCCCCCTACCCCCTCCTCACTGACCTGGGCAGGGGGGGCGGGGGGCGGTCAGAGCGTCCAAAACGGCCTCGCCGGGGAAGCCCAAATCATTGATTTTACTAAGGTTTTGGCCCCATTTTGGCCCCCAGAGGGGGCAGCACTAATTGAAGCCCCCCTCTTCTTTGACCGATTTCCTCCAAGATGGCCCCAAGAAGCGCCCAGGAGGCACCAAGAGGCCCCAAGATGGCCCCAAGATGGCCCCAAGAGGCCCCCAGGAGGCCCCCAAGAGGATCCCAAACGGCCCAAAGAGGCCCCCCCGAGGCACCCAAGACGCCGAAAAAACCCTCAGGACGACCCTCTACTCGCCTGGGCGTCGTTTCTGGACGGGCTGGTGGGGATACGCGAAGCGTCTAGAATTGGGTCCAGGTCGCGTAGGAAATCGACCAGCCTGACCTCCATGGGCCTAGCATTCAGGCGGTTCCGTTCCGACTCCTCGGCGGCCTCCAGGTGGTCGATGTCGATGCGTTTCAATGCGGGCCCTTTGGAGGGGTTCACATTAGGTAGGAGGTTGTGCACTTCCTCGGCCCCGCGCGTTGTGGGGGGGCGTCCGTATTGGTCCGGGGCCATCAGGCCAGGGGCACCTCCGTTCTTGCTGAACGGGACAGGCTTGGTAGCGGAGGCGCGATTGGGTACGAGCTCGCTGGATAGCGACGGCTCGCCGGGGACTGGCGGAGCGGAGTGTGGTTGGAGGTAGGGGGGCGAGGGTAGACCAGGTGGGAGTCCCGGTCGAGCAACCCGTCGACTGCGCTGGGCTTGGCTTCCCACGCGTGAGCGAGGCATTGGCGGCACGTCCATGCGGCGTTCCAACTGCGGTTGTTCCAGGCGACGGCACGGTCCTCCCGCGCCGGGAGGCCCCCTGCGCTTGTTTGCCGCGATTCTGTGTCAGCCGTCCTTACGAAACAGCCGAGCGCAGGCGCACCTGCCTGCCAGGAGAGAGGGGGGGGGCACCGGGTGGGCACCCGTCGCACGGGGCGGTGTAGCGCTTGGATTCCGCTGCCATATACCCAAAACTGTCGTCCTCTAGCCGCGTGGGCGGTAAGGTGGTGCTGGCATTCTTTGGGACATGGAGGCCTGACGGCTCCCGAAGGAAATCGCCTTGGTCGCCTGGGGTCGCTGCGAGGGGAAGCGCCGAGAGCGTGCGCTGGGAGGCGGTAGGGGGTAGTGTGTCCACGGGAGGGGGCCTGGATGGGTTCTTGGCGAGTGCAACGGCCTGCACCTTCTCGTTGAGAGAATGGTCTGGGGACAGCTGGTGACCTTCCTTCTCGACCACGTGTGTCCAGCACTGAACGCGCAGCCATGTGCAGTCCAACCCGTTGGCGTGCGCCTGCAGGCGGTTCTGTACAAGATACGAGCGGATATTGTCGTCAAGCCAAGTGCCGTCCTTGTGATTGAGGCCAGTCTTATAGCAGCAGCCACACTTGTACCTGGCCGATTTCCGGTCTGCGCTGAAGCGAATGTCGCCAGGGGCCAGGTAGCAGGGGGTCTTGGTCACGCTGCGGGGTGGGGCAGGCGGTAGCGGTCTGTCCAGGGGGAGGGGACATCTCTAAGGGGCCGGCGTTAAGCCCCAGGCCGTTGTCGTTGCCTGTGAGGTCACGGTGCAGGAGACAGATTCTGCATCCCGCCCGTGAGAGGATGCCGATGTCGGCCGGCTTCACGATCTCCTCCAGGACCAGCATAGGGGCCTTTAGCTTAAAGGGGAAGCTCTCCATCTCAGCGTGAGTGGTGGGGCAATGGGCGGTCTTAGCGGTGGGGTGATGGTGGGCAGTAGTCACAAACTTGCCCACCAAGGCGATCAGCCTCTCCAGTCGCCCGTGACGGTTGCTGGGGATACTTCTTTTTTACAGCCGCAGGCGGAAGCGCCGGCGGCGGGGGGTCACGGTCGGGCTGCGGCCGTGACGAATTACCCGGGCGCGCGCGGGGGCCGCGGATCAGGCGGCGGTGCAAGCAGCAACCCAGGGCGTCTGAGAGGCCAGGCGGTCGTGCAAGCTGCAACCCAGGGAGTCTGAAGGGTCAGTCACCCAGGAAGCAAAGCGGACGCGGCCAAAATGGCGCGCCGTACATTCCCAGTCATGGGTCGTGACAACCGACAATCGCATGGTGGTGGGAAGCAATCTCCGTGCAAAAAATGTCAGCCCAGGGTGTCTGTCGGGTATGATCAGACCGAAAGCGTAGCTGACGTCGTCCAGCAAAGAGGGGAATTTCTGACAGCGCCAGCGAACTGTCGCAGCTTCAGAAAACGCATCCGGCGGCTGACAGAGTGAGCCAGGCTGCTGGGGATACGCGAAGCGTTTAGAATTTCTCGGAGGTCCGCGCGGATTTCTTGGATCGGCGCTGGACCTCCCTCCCTGGCGCGCGCAGGGGTGACGCTGGGGGCGCCGCCAGGGGGATCCCAGCGCCGATCCAAGAGATCTGCGCGGCGCTCCAAGAGTTTGTGTGTGCCAGTGGTTCTTCTCCGCCCCTCGTGAGGACGAGGATATAACGCACGGGGCTCCCTGGTTGACCCTTCGGTGGCAACTCATGGGAGCATCCCATACCGTCTTACTGGCTGTTGTGATATTGACGCCAATCGACGCTCAATCGACGCTTAATCGGCGCTAGTCGACGCTGCATCGGCGGTATCGCATCGACTAACAAACGCTAGTCGACCCGAATTGTAATAGTAGTCGTAATAATAAGACGGATAATCACAACAGTCTTTGGATAAAAAAAGACAAAACAAAAAACGAAGAGGAAAAAGAAGAAACGGGCATAAACAGAAATGTTTGACGCTCCGCGCGGAATCCTTGGATCTGCGCTGCACCCCCCTCCCTGGCGCGCGGAGCGCGCCAAGGGCAGCGCCGGAGGCGCTGCCGGGGGGGCCCAGCGCGGATCCAAGAAATCCGCGCGGAGCGCCAAGAGTTTCTGTCTGTGGCGTTGTGTCTTCTTCGACTGCTGCACTCTGGAGACGATCTCAGCGAGGGGATGCAGCGTCTCCCGTGCTCTGCCGCCGCAGTTGGCCCTGCCCCCGCTCGCCGCGGCAGGGCGGCGCGGCGGGCCCACGAGGCGACTGCCTACCAAACAGCACCCCGACCCAACCCACAGCCACCGGTGGGCTCGTCAGCTTCCGTTGGGGGGGGGGGCACTCCGGAACACCGAGGAAGCACGATGGAACCCTCTACACCCCCCAACCCGAAATCGGATCCGAAGTTCTTGTGAGTCGGATTCTGCTATCCCAATGCGTCGTAGCCAAGCAGCAATAGTGCCGCAGTCACCGTGGGGCTCGTCAGCTTCTGGATGGGGGGGGGGGCACTCCAGAACACTGAGCTCGGTGGCAACTCATGGGAGCCTCCCATACCATCTTGTCGGCTCCTGCGACTCGGCGCTAGTCGACGCTAAATCGACGCGAATCGACGCTAAATCGAGGCAAATCGGTGCTAACCGATGCCAAATCGGCGCTATCTCATCGACTCCCAGACGCCAATCGACGCTAATCGACGCTAAACACGGAATTAAGAGGGTATACCAGGCTCCCATGATTTGCTACCGAAACTGAGAAGGCACGATGGAACCCATACAGCCCCCAACCCGAAATTTGGGGGGTCTCTAGGGCCTTCGGGTTCGAAGCTCCTTTGAATCGGGCTATGTTCTGTCCCAATGCGTCGCAGACAAGCAACAGTGCCGCTTGTTTGCGGGATTCGTTGACGCAGACCAGCGACTCTGCAGCCGCGTGACGACACGACGCCGTGACGCCCAGCCGCTCGTGCATGTTCTGCCTCACCGTCGTGATGCGCCCTACCTTTCCCCGCCCACGCGCCAGATGGGCGTACACGCCGGTCGGAAGAAGTGGGTAGAAACATGAAGTAGGAAGGCGTTGGAATTAGATTGGGCTTCCTCCCGCCACCTGAAGAGGAGGGAAGGAGGACAGCAGTCAATCCTTGAAGTAGGAAGGCACCCCCAAGAAAATTTCGATCTGGGAATCCGCAGAAAATACCTCCTTTCAGCGACCGGCGTGTATTTGAGCAGGGACCGACCGTCCCGGCATTCGTATACGAAATGATCTTAGAACCCAAAATTGCTTTTAGAACAAAAACAGTGTTCTTAGAACATTAACCCGATGTGTTAAAATTAGCCTGGCGAAGGACCCAACCATATGCAGTTGTGGGTATCGCATTCGGGGAAGCCCCGTATGGGACCACGAAACGCTGTACTGGGCGGGGGGGGGACGCATGCGAACTGCGCCACTGGGACCTTCGGTGGAGCTCCCTATGGGGCCACGAAACGCTGCCCTGGGTGGGGGGGGGACGCATGCGAACTGCGCCACTGGGACCTTCTACCTATACGCCACGAAACGCTCCCTGGGTGGGGGGGGGACGCATGCGAACTGCGCCACTGGGACCTTCACGCTACCTTCACGAAACCCCTATGGGGCCACGAAACGCCCTGGGTGGGGGGGGTGGGGGGGTGCGCATGCGAACTGGCCACTGGGGCCTTCGGTGGAGCTCCCTATGGGGCCACGAAACGCTGCCCTGGGTGGGGGAACCGCATGCGAACACCCCCACTGGGGCCTTCGGTGGAGCTCCCTATGGGGCCACGAAACGCTGCCCTGGGTGGGGGAACCGCATGCGAACACCCCCACTGGGGCCTTCGGTGGAGCTCCCTATGGGGCTACGAAACGCTGCCCTGGGTGGGGGAACCGCATGCGAACACCCCCACTGGGGCCTTCGGTGGAGCTCCCTATGGGGCCACGAAACGCTGCCCTGGGTGGGGGAACCGCATGCGAACACCCCCACTGGGGCCTTCGGTGGAGCTCCCTATGGGGCCACGAAACGCTGCCCTGGGTGGGGGAACCGCATGCGAACACCCCCACTGGGGCCTTCGGTGGAGCTCCCTATGGGGCCACGAAACGCTGCCCTGGGTGGGGGAACCGCATGCGAACACCCCCACTGGGGCCTTCGGTGGAGCTCCCTATGGAAACGCTGCCCTGGGTGGGGGAACCGCATGCGGGCTGTGCCACTGGGACCTTCGGTGGAGCTCCCTATGGGGCCAAACGCTGCCCTGGGTGGGGGAACCGCATGCGAACACCCCCACTGGGGCCTTCGGTGGAGCTCCCTATGGGGCCACGAAACGCTGCCCTGGGTGGGGGAACCGCATGCGAACACCCCCACTGGGGCCTTCGGTGGAGCTCCCTATGGGGCTACGAAACGCTGCCCTGGGTGGGGGAACCGCATGCGAACACCCCCACTGGGGCCTTCGGTGGAGCTCCCTATGGGGCTACGAAACGCTGCCCTGGGTGGGGGAACCGCATGCGGGCACCCCCACTGGGACCTTCGGTGGAGCTCCCTATGGGGCTACGAAACGCTGCCCTGGGTGGGGGAACCGCATGCGGGCTGTGCCACTGGGACCTTCGGTGGAGCTCCCTATGGGGCTACGAAACGTGTGAGGGGTGTGCCGAGAGCAGAGGCAAGGAGTGGGAGGAGGGAGGAGGGCGAGGAGGGGGAGGAGGAGGAGAGGAGGTGGGACGCGGGGCGCTGTCTCTTCAAAACGAGGACCCAACACCACAGGATGGTTGGGAACAAAACACTCCCAGCCAGAAATGTCCTAAGAACACATTCCGTGGGAACCACAAGAGGCTCTTAGAACATTGTTTGGTAGGGCTATAGTCGAGCCAGGACGCTTCGCCACTGCTTGATGTATGGCCTCTTGACCCGAGGGCCTTCGGGGTGGGTGGCCTCTTGACCCGAGGGCCTTCGATTAAGTCGGGCTTGTCCTCCTACAGAGGGACCTTGGACGAAATATGAAGAATACTCCCAAAATGCCCCAAAATGATCCACAAATGCTCGAAACATCGTCCCCAGACCATCTGTTGCCTATCTTTGAAAATTCCCCCCTGTAGAGGGACAGGCCCGACTGACGCCTTCGGGCTGGGCGGGGGTGGTCCGGCAGGCAGCGACGCGGGGAGCGAGCGCGCCCGCGAGCGCGGCGGCGGCCGCCAGCGCTGCGGCGGCCAGCAGGGCGCCCTGCGGGCGCGGCCTCGCGCCGCCCGCCGGGGCGGCCCCGGGCGCCAGGCAGGGCGCGCCCTCGGGGTCGCCGGCGGCCGCCATCGCTTCGAGCAGAGGCCGGCCGTCCCGGCATCCCTGCAGGCCCACCACGGCATGCTCTCAGAACCCAGCGGTGTTTGAAGGGGCCCCAGGACACACAAATAAATACACACAAATAAACAAATTCCCTAGATGTTCCTATATTTTTGGGGTTTTCGTCCTCCCCCCCACTTACCATATTTCCCATATTTTCCGGGGAGTCGACGATGAATTGTGTCTGTGTGCTTTTTCCCCTCCCGAGTGTTGCGGGAACAGGAGCGCTGCTCTTAGAGCATATGCCCGCTGCGTCAAAGCAGGACGGTCTCGGCCAGAAATGTTCTAAGAGCAGGTCGCGGAAACCACAGAAGGTTATCATAACCATTTTTGGGTAGGCCTATAGGGAAACCAGGACGCTTCGCCGCTGCTTGAGGAGGGGAGCGATTCGGAGAGACCGGCTCGGGGGGGAAACTTGGCGCCGCGCACCTTCGAGTTTCGGGCTAACCGTTTGGGCTGTCTCGTCGAGGCTGGGGCGGTTGCCTCGCCTGCGAAGCCGCCTGCGCCCGCGAAGAAGGAGGGCTCCGGGGAATTATCCACAGACGTGATGCCCGCGCCTTCTGAGAAGCAGGGTGCTTCTGAGAAGCCTTCCCCCCTCCCCCTGACCCTCTCTGCGCGCGGCTGAGGAACATCGAGATGGAGTCGGTGATACCTCGCCGATGGACCGGCGACAGGCCCCCGATGACGGTCCTGGGCGTTGTGTGGGCCATCGGGCCCCCATCGGCGATCGATCGGCGATGGGGGGGTCGATGCATACCCCCTCGAGCCTGTCCCACGAACGTTGCCCCTCGTCGGGTGCGGCCGGAGGTGGCTCTGGCCCAGAGTGGCCCAAACGTTGCCCGGGGAGGCCAAGATGGCCTTCCGAGCGCTTGTCACGGGGCTCAGGAGCCGTTTCCTGACTGCCCCAGGGCCCGAGAACGGCGAACACGCTCCAGTACCGTTTTCTCAGATCAGGCGGCGGGCCAGGGGGGGAAGTGCGAAGGGGCGGGCCTCCTCAGAAGGTTCGGAAATCCCCCAGCCTTCTGAGAAGTTTTCTGGGCGTTCCCCGGAGACACGGGAAGCTGCTCCGAAGGCGCGAGGGCTTCTCGGAAGCCCCGCCGCCTTCTGAGGAGGCCTTCTCCCTCTTGCTTCCCCCCTCGCTCGCCGCCGACAGATGCCACCAGGTCGTTCGCGGGCGCGTCGGAACACATCCTCACGTACTGCGCCCCGTGGGCCCGTGGCCGGAAGAGGTGCACACCCCGTGCAGCGGGGGCGTCGCGTCAGCGCGGGAGCGCGAGGTCGGGCGGCCCAGCCGCGCTGCCCCCCCTCGGGGGTGCCAAAATGGCAGGGTCGCCTCCCAGCCATCGCTCGGACGTCCATTCCCTGTGTTTTTTTCGGTTTCGTGCCTGGCGTTTTCGTCGCCAAACGATCAAGGATGCTCCTCGACGGCCCTCGCCGAAGGAAACATGCACACGTCCGAGCGGTGCCAAGCCTCTGGCAGTCTCCGAGTCGCGGGCCCCGGAGGGGCGCAGGATCCCAGGGAGAAGGGGGCAGAAGACAGCTGCAACCCCTCGGGGCGGGGTGCAGTGTCTGCGCGTGCTGTTGCCACGCGTCTACGGGCCGCGCAGGTCCAACAGCAGCTTGCCCGGAGGGCAGCTTCGTGAACGATTGGTGGTACAAAGGCTTTCTTTAGGTGCTTCCGCTCTGGCATCCTCGCACCAGCAGCCCTGGCCGCCCCGATCAGGACGAAGCAAATCCGTTGAGCAAAAAGCAAATAATGTGATTTGTTAGTCCCCAGCCCCTGGAGCTCTCGAACCCTTCCCTTGGGCCAACCTTCCATCCCGAGTAATCCCATCAGCCCTCTGGGCGTAGGTGGTCTTGGGCGGTTTCTCTTCCAACCCCTCCCTCGTCCCCTTCGGGGAGGGGTTTACCCTTCCCCCGACCCCCTCCCCTGGGGCCTGGAAGGAGGGGGGCCGCGGGTGGTTAGAGCGCCCAAGATGGCCCAAGATGGCTCCAAGATGGCTTCCAAGACGGCCCAAGATGGCTCCCAAGATGCTCCAAGAAGCCCCAAGACCGCTCCAAGACAGCTCCAAGTGGCCACGGAGCCTCCCCAGGAGGCCGCCAAGAGGCCAAAATCCTGAAACAACCTGGGGAATATGAATGACTTTTGCCTTCTCGCCTTTTCGCTTCTGAGGGCCTTCCGAGGCCTCAAGATAGCTCCAAGGGGGCCCCTGAGGGCCCCAAGAGAGGCCCAAGAGGGCCCCAAGACAGCCCCAAAAGCGCTCCAAGAGCGCCCCAAGAGGGGCCCAATAGGTGATTGTTGGGGCTTTCGAGAGGGGAGGGCCCCAAGAAGCGCCCAGGAGGCCCCAAGAGGCCTCCAAAAGGCCTCCAAGAGGCTCCCAAGAGACCCCCACAAGGCCCCAAGAGGCTCCGGCACCAAAGACGCTCCAAGAGGCCCTCAGGACCGCCAAGAGGCCTCCAAGACGTTCCAAGAGGCCACCAAAAAACTTCCAAGAGACATCCGAGGAGACTCTGAGAGGCAACTCGCCTGGGCATCGTTTCTGGATGGGCTGGTGGGGATACTTTTTTTTGGGGGGGGGGGACCCGCGGAATGGTGCAAGCCCCTGCAAGCTCTGCGGCTAGCTCCAAGCACCACGTGCTCGGCACTGGCTGCGCGAATCTGTACAAAGCATGCCTCAGGGGCACGGCTGTGCCTCCGCCAGAGCGACAGCTCCATCACAGCTCGACCGAGGGCGCGACTGCGAGCGTGGCCGTCCACCCTTGGCTCGGCAAGAACCGATCTACAATGCTGGACCGCTGCTGCTGCTGCTGCTGCACCGCAGAGTCGGCATGCGAGATGCGCGGGAGCCTCTGACTACCTACCAAACCACCCCAACCCAACCCGAAGACCCGAATTTGACCCGAATTCCGGGTTGGGGGGGGTACGGGTTCCATGTGTTTTTCAACGTTCCCCGACCCCCCCCCCACTGGAAATGGAGGGGAAATTGAGGCCTTCGGGTTGGGTTGGGGTGGTTTGGTAGGTGGTGAGCCTCCCCTCCTCTGGCCACACGAGAGAAGCAGCCCATAATCGGGGGGCAAGAGCCTGTACACTGTGCAAACCACAAGAGACAGCAAGCAGGTGGTGCGCCGACGGGGCGCCCTGCCGCCGCTCAGACGCCCAGCCCCTCCTTCAGGCCCTGCCCTGCGTCCAACTTGCGCTGGTGGCGCGCCCCTGCTGCACCCGAGCGAAGTGAACCCCACCCTCCCCCTCAGAAATCGTGGGGGGCAGGGGTAGGGTTCGCATGTGGCCCCCTATCTGGGCCGGAACTTCGCGTCGCCGCCGAGCCCGCGTGCGCGCCCGCGCCCACCAACGGCGGCGCCGTCTTCTAGGGGTGCAGGCCTGCCAACGCGCCGCGGGGAAGCCGCATCCTCCTCGAGCAGCCAACCGCGCGCTCGGTAGCTCCGCTCCGCCCTCTCCTGGATCCGCCGCCGCACGCTGCGAAGCTGGAGGGCGCTGCGCGAGGCCCTGTGGTGCTTCGTCCAGCCCCTGGCGGGCTCGCGCGGGTCGAAGTCGACCGGCTCAGGCAGCTCCCACCTGGCGGCGAGCCACTTCTGGCGAAGCGGCTTGAGCGCGCTGGCGATCTGCTCCACCTCCAGCCCGGTCAGTGCGGAGGAGGCCTCCCCGCCCAGGCGCCTGGCGGCGCTGACCAGCTGCATCACGCCCACGCTCAGCTTCGAGAGAGCTTGGCTGCTCACGCGGTCCGCGATTCGGACCAGCTTCTCCACGTGGCTCGGCGGCTTCTGCTGCCTCGCGCGCTGATCGGCCTCCCCCGCGGCCACCCGTACCTTCCCCGCCGCCAGCTCCAGGGCAGCGGGCAAACGCGCGGCGCCCACGCGCGCGCACACCGTGAGCTTCACGATACCAGACTCGAACCGCGGCGCTGGCTCCGGCCTCGCCTCCACGTCCACCCACGCGCGAACGCCGCGCCGGCACGCGCGCAGCTCGGCGCGCGGGGCCTCCTGCAGCGCCGCCCGCAGCGCAGTCACACGCTCGCCAGACTTGCCGATGACGGCCGCCACCGCCTCCTTGCAGGACAGCGTGCCCGCGGCGACCGCGGCGGTGCGCCAGCGGCCGCCGCACTACGGCATCGGCGCGTCCGCCAGGCCCGCGCCCGCGAGCGCTCGCGCAACTGCCCACCGCTCGGGCGCTGCCTGGCGCGGGCAGCGGAACACGTCGACGGCCTCTGCCTCGGTGAAGACCACCCTGGGCCTTCGCAGGAGCGGCCGGCCCAGCGCCTTCGCGAGTACCCCGAGGCCCTCCAAGACCGTCTGCGGCCCGCCCTCCAAGAGTAAGACGCGCAGCATCCCTGCCGAGAACCCAGACACCAGAGCCACGCCCTGCTCGCCCGCGGTGGCCGGGGCGCCCCTTTTCCCAACCAGGTTCCAGAACGCGACCTCCGGCAGCGGCTTCCCCGCCCGCCGGAACAGCTCCCTGGCGGTCTGGAGGTCAGTGCCACCCTTCGCCGCCTGGGAGAACTGCATGTCAGAGAAAACGAAGACGCGCTTGGGCGGGGGGTCCATCCTGAGCAGGAGGTCGAAGACCTTGCAGAAGTTCGTCGAGCCGCCCCATGGCATGCGGCGCGCGAAGCGGTCCAGCTTGGCCAGGTTCCTTGCGGCAGGCAAGGTGATGATGGACGGGTCCTCGTGGAAGGTGGTCAGCTTGCGGGCGCAGGGCCTCTCAGTCACTTCAACGAGGAGCAGGGGCAGAGCCACCGCCACGTCCATGCACGTGGAGTCGCGCCCCGCCTGGCACTGCATGGAACCAGACACATCGCACGCGGCTACGCAGCCTGCAAGAGCGCCGCTGCCCCTCACCCTGGCAACTAGCGACTCCCACTGGGCCTGGTTGAGCTCGGCGGGGAGCTTGGGATCGCTCGCCCTGGACTCGACGAGCAGCTCGTGCGGCAAGAGCGCCCCCACGTTCGCCTTCACCTTGCCGCTCGTGAGCTTGTCCAGGTGGACCTGGAAGCGGGGGCCATCGTGCTCCGCGAACCTGTCGGCGTTGTTCCGCATGCACAACGCCGGCACCGCCTGGCAATTGATCTCGGGCCACCGGTGCTGGCACATCAGCCTCTCGGGTGACTTCGTGTACTCGCGGAGCTCGCCCAGCGCACCGCGCAGCATTCCCCGCGCGCGGTGGGCGTACTCGCGCTCCGAGGCATGTTCCAGCTGCCGAAGCGTGGGCGGGAAGAGCCACCTTGCGATCGACTCGCAGATGAGCGTGCGCTGGTCGAACGAGTGGTACAGAGACGGGCACCACTTGGCGCGCAGCCCGACGCGCCCTCCCGCCTTCATGGTCTCCAGGTCCTCGCGGAGCTGCTCGGCGAACAGGCGGGCGACCTTCTCGAGCAGGGTGCGGTACAGCGGGTCGGAGTCGTACCTCTTTAAGGCCTCCTCGGCCCGCTCCAGTCGGGAGCCAGGCCTGAAACGTCTGCGCGCACCCCGCTCCGCCCCCGGCTCGGTGCGTTTCTTGAGGCCTTCTGCCTGCGCCACGTCGCGCTCCAGAGAGCGCCGCGGGCCCTCGCAGACGCGGGCCACGAGTTCCAGGAGCGACTTCCAGTAGCTCACCTCGGGCATCAAGTGGAGGTTGGCCAGCACCGACGCCGGCTGGCGGTCCCACAGCCACAGCAGCGCGTCGTAGAAGGAGTACCTGTCCTGCTTGCCCTCGCGGGTGGCCCCGACCATAAACACCTGCCGCATGCACGTCTCGGGACACTCGCCCCACGCCGCCGCCAGCAGCTCGTGCAGCCTGTGGTTGATCTGCGGCGAAGATTGTGGCACGGTCTGAAAGAAGAGGTCGAGATTCGCCGAACCGGTACTCGGGTGCATCCATCCACCCTGCTCGGAGGGGACCAGCGCCTCCGGCTCCAGCAGGAAGGAGAGGATCTGCTCGGCGATGTCGGGGTGGCCCACCCTCGGGTGCTCAGAGACCGCGCCAAGCAGCGACCAGCACTTCGAGCGGATCTTCGCGCGGAGGACCTGCGCGACGTCGCTGCCCGGGGCCATGGCGTCCGCAGCTGGCGGCAGCTTCAGTTGGATGGCCCCAGAAAGCTCCATGCGCTCCCTCTTCAGGCCCGACAGCTCGCTGGGACCGCAGAGGCCCAGCGCCAGGGCCCCAAGCCGCCTGCCGCGCGCAGCTCGCCGCCGACGGGGCAGCGCATGCCTGGCCCGAGGTCGCCCCCGTTGGGCGGCGCGCGCCGCCGCCGCGGCTTCGCCTGCGGCTGCTGCCCCTTGGCGGCGGGTGGCGGGGCAGCCTGGCCCATCGCCATGGCTCGGGGCGGATCACCGCCGAAAGGTGTGGGCCGCCCGCGGGGCCAGGACTGGAGTGCGCGCAGGGACGACCGCCTGGCCGAGGCCAGCAAGGGCCTCGCCTTGGTCGCTCGAAGTGGCTTGAGCCAGGCTACGGACTAGTGGGGATACTTTTTTGGTTCGCGGCTCCAAGGCGAGGGACAAGGAGCGGGCACAACGTCCGGGGCGCGGTACGATGTAAATTGGCCGCAGTGGCGTATGCACATGCCAGGGACAAAATGCCCCTCATTGAGACGCAAGACAGCGTCGGCAGGTGACCAGCCCGCACTGGTGGGGATACTTTCTGATCTGCGGCTCAAAGGACGACTCCAGAGAGCGCGTCAATCTCGACAGGGGCGCCAAGCGAGACGATTGGCAACGAAAGCACATAGGCCAACGCCGCAATGCACATGCGAGGGACAAAATGAACCTCATTAGAGCCGGCCCAGGAACGGAGGACACTGGTGGGGATACGCGAAGCGTCAAGAACTTTCGCTCACGGTCCTGAGGCCGAATAACGGCCTCCAGAAACGGGAGGTGCGGCGGTTCCTGGAGGCCTCCGGAGGTGCCTGGATGCCTCCTGCGGCCCAAAGAAGCAAAAAGTAGCATCCGATAACATCGATGCTGCTGCAGCTGCTGCTGCTGCTGCTCCTCGGAGGACTCCTTGGAGGCATGGGCTCTTCAAAGGGCGGGCCTCGCACTTGCGTGGCGATCGGGAGGACTCCCACCCTCTGGTGGAGGCACTCCGCGCGGTTCCCGATGCCGTTAGGGGCCGCCCATATAAACGATCGCCGATGCATCCCCGATGCATCGGCGACGTTCGTTTAGGGGAACAAAAAGTGACATAAACATAAAGACTCGGAGGTCCGCGCGGATTTCTCGGATCGGCGCTGGGGCCCCCCGGCGGCGCCTCCGGCGCCGCCCCTGGCACGCTCCGCGCGCCAGGGAGGGGGATCCAGCGCCGATCCGAGAAATCCGCGCGGACCTCCGAGTTGTTATGTTTATGTCACTTTTTGTTCCCCTAACGTTGGGATGGAGAAAATCGGGCCCTCGATCGCACTGCACCGCGAAGCATCAGCGATGCGGCACGATGCTCCGACACTATCCACAGGGCAGGTTTTAATACATGGGATTTTTAATATACAGGAATTTAAATACATGATTAAGTTATGAATAAAATAATGCATAAACTCATCCTTGTATTTATCAATCAACCCTTTATTTTCAATGCATGATCCGCACGCGGAGCATGTCTTAAAAACGGCACTGCACTCTGGCCCCATCCAGGCAGCCGGCACGGTTCCCGCACCTTCTTTTTGACTCGCCCCGCTGCCCCCCTCGAGGAGAGTTGGCGAACTGGCAGTACAGAACGAAGTGCACATAAACGCTCCCGCGGCGGGTGCCTATGTCGTTTGGTGGACCCTCCGCCGAAAGCGCTTCGAGGAAGCTCGAGGCCTTCACGCTGAGAAATCCAGAAGCACCTGGGAGCCTCCCTTCTGGAGCTGCCTGGACCATGTGTGCTCAAAGGCCTCGAAGTCTCTTGGAGGTTGGGAAGCAGCACGCGGGAAAGACAGGTCACTGCTCATCTACGGAACTCCTGGAGAGCCCCTGGAGAGCCCCGAGGCCCCTGGAGACCAGTGGAAGGCTCCGTGGAGCTTCCCGAAAGCCTCCTCCAAGATGCCGGAGGCCTCCCGAAAGACTCCAGGAACCTGCACGGAGGCTCCCGGAGGCTCCGAAGGTGTCCCCTGCAGGCTCCGTGGACCCTCTCCCTCTCCCTCTCCCTCCCTCCCCCTTAGCATGGGGGGGGGGGAAACTCTCCCTCCCTCTCCCTCTCCCTCTCCCTCTCCCTCTCCCTCTCCCTTTCCCTCCCTCTCCCTCCCCCCCTCTCCCTCTCCCCCTCCCTCTCCCTCTCCCTCCCTCCCTCCCCCTCCCTTCCATCACAAGCCCGACAGTCCTGGGAAGCCCTTTGAGGCTCCCTGAGGCCCCTGGAAGTCTCCCTGGGAGCTCTCTGGAAAGTCTTGGGAGTTCCCCCGGAAGCTCCCCTGGAGGCCTCTCTCCCCGCCCGTCGCCCCTCTCCCCCGTTGCTCTCTCCCCCTCCGTCTTGCTTTGCCTTGGCTTTGGTTGCTTTCTGGCTTGCTGCTCTCGGGGGGCGTCCAAGAGGGGGGGTCGCAAAGCATGGCCCGAGGCATGTGCGCGGACGAAGCGGGAGCCAGAGAGCGTGCTGAAAGACGAGGAGGGGGGCCATGAGCTCTGGGGAGACGTCGTGGCCCTCGCCATGACATCGCCCCCGCCAATGATACCCCCCCCCTCTTGGACGCCCCCGATGCTCGCGGTTTCATCTGTCGTCTGTCACGGTCCTCTCCTCGTGCTCTTGGTGCTCCGCCGCCGTGCCGTCCTGCTTCTTCCGCGGGCGGTCGTCCTGCTCCCCTGGCCGTGTTCTGCGCCCCATGCCGCCTCTGCCTCCCGCTCTCGCGATCCGCCTGCCCCGTTTGCCGTGTTGCTTCAAGCCTTGCGTCGGGAGTTGCTCCATCGCAGCGGTGCTTCACGCTGAGACAGAACTGCTTAACATTATGATATGCAGTTTGGCGGCGGGCAAGGCGGGAAGTGAGAAGGGGCGGACCTTCTCAGAAGGCTCGGAAGTCCCCCGGCCTTCCGAAAAGTTTTCGAAGCTGTCCCTGACGACGCAAACAACTTCTCAGAAGGCGCGAGGGCTTCTAAGAAGTTCCGCCGCCTTCTGACATGGCCTTCTCCTTCTCACTTCGCTTCCCTCGCTCGCCGCCGAACAGTGCTCCTCGTCCGGGGATCACTGATCCACGTTCCTCGCGCGGCTGGATTGGTCGAGTCTCGCCACGAGGCTTCCGAGGCCTGGGCAGCAGTCTGGGAGAGCAAACTCGGTGGGGTCGCCTTTTCTGCTCTGCAGCACATCAAGCCGTCCGGCGTGGGATGGCGCGAGGGCCAGGGGGAGCAAGACCCAAACCGACTTAGGACCAGCATGACTCCTCCATAGCCCTCCCGCCGCCCGAAGCACGTGCGCGTGTCTCTACAGCATTGGCGTCCGTTCACCCGATCCCTGCGTATATTTGATATGATAGGTGTATATCTATGTGTATATATATATAACTAACTAACTAACTAACTAACTAACTAACTAACTAACTAACTAACTAACTAACTAACTAACTAACGTACGTGCGCCTTCCATACATGGTCCAGAGCACAGGACCGTATTGCGAAGACCACTGCGATGGTGAAGGCGGCGCTGAGATGAATGTCGCGTGCTCTGGATCGGTTAAGAACCGTCGCAGTGTCAAGGCTTTGTTGATGTCGGTAGATTTGGCAACCCAGTGAGGTCAAGAACAAACGGTGCCAACAAGCCCAGCCAGCCTGGCCCCCCCCGGCGGCACCACGCTAGAGAAACTTACTCGCACGGGCTTGTCAGTCGAATACTCTGCCAGATCCAACAGAATCTGACGGCCGCATTGCCGAATTCATGGTTACTGCTTGGCGAAAGGAGCTTCGTCGTGGGGCTGCAAGCGAACTAAATCCCCCCCACTTACAGTGCTTGGTGCCCGCGCTATCCTAGCTGCTACGTGCTACCTGATTAGCCACTGCACGGCGCACTTCAGGACAACATCTCGGCGCACTCCCTGCCATCATATCCAGATAATGCTGCGTAGCGCACTTGGCAACTGGCCCACTGCTGCGTCTGCTCCGTACTTGCACCCTTCGAACTGCTGTCTAGCACGCAAAAAGCAACCAATGCAACGCAATGCGCTACAATACGACGGGATCTGCTGTGCCACCTGCTTCTGCTACACTCTATCAAAGGCACTACATCGTGGTAAATTTGGCGCAACCGATCAGAGTCCGTTGCCTATTTTGCTGGGTAGCCTATGCAACGCAGCACTGCGCACTACATCGTCACGCAGCGCAGTGCGCCGCATACTACTCGCTCGCTGGGCATTTGTGATTGCAAGATGCAAGATGGCTGTTTAAAGGAGCTCACTGCCTGTCACTTAGCAGCGCTAGTGTCATGTCTCACAGAGCTGCGCAACTGTTTTGGTTTTGCTAACTGGTCACCGGCTACGTTGGCCCGTGGACGAATGGCTCTTGTCAGCCGGTTCCCACGCGCAACCCAGTCCAGTGCAACGACGTGCATCCACCTGATGCGCACTAGCAGTTCCATATTGCCGACTGCCGACTGTTCATTGCATGCTCTAGCGCATCAGTGCTATGAAGAGCAGCGACGCGCAAAGCATTTTTGCGCAACGCCTCCTTCAGACTGCCCCTTGCCGAAACAGTAACCTTAATGCACAGTGATCTCGGACGCAGCGAGGTGACGCGGAGAGCATCGCAGAGCACCCGCCATTTACATATCCTGCTGCGGTGCAACTTGGCATGCTACGGGGTGTTCCAGAAATGCGCACTGCAAAGGCGTGGCGAGGGGCTGACCTAGGCTGTCGTGCCCAGCGCGGCGCGGCGCGGAGTGTCGCACTCCGGTCGCATGCAAATGCCTTTGCGGGTCGTCGAACGTGCAAGTGTAGCGCAAAACGCAGCACAACACGTGCGCCCAGTTGCCCATCGCGCGCTGCCTAATACCCGCGCGGGGCGGGCGTCTTCGACGCGGGGGGGGGCCGCTGGTAGACGGGGGTGCGTCGAGAAGGTTTTCACCCAGGCACGCCCTCCTCTGCCGAGTCTGGACTGTCTACTGTCAGTTGCCTGCGCAGGCCGCACCTCGGGCCACCCTGCGGGGCCAGCGCCCCGTCCCGAAGTATCGCGTAAGACCCCGCTGCTGGTGGCGCCCCCTCGGCTGCTCCGTCGCCGGGCCGACGCGCTCTTGCCCCGGAGGGCCAAGTGACCAAGTGGAGCCCGCCGCCGCCAGTGCCCTCCTCAGCTGGCCGCGGTCCCTTGGACGGTCTCCTCGGACTCCTCGAAGCTAGGGGAGCTCGATGAAATGTCCGAGCCCTCGCACTCGCCCTTGGCGGCTGCCGTCGTCATCCTTGCCGAGATGAGGCGCCGGCATCCCTGGCAGACTACGCCATGCACTCTCGGGTCTGGCACGTCGTCGATGTAGGTCGAGTTCAGCGGCGACTGGCCGGGCGCCCAGCCACGGCCACCGATTTTGTGGAGCCCGGCCACCTCGCGATTCTTCGCGTGCGCAACGGGGTGGCCGCCGACCTGGCGCCCTCGCACTCGCGGTGGGCTGCCGCTCTACGTTCCACATCTGAGCGTTCGCCCAGCTGCCAGCGCCGGCGTTGTCGCGGACGCCCTGCGCCCCCCGCGCTCTTCGCGGGGGCGTTGCTGTCCACGTCGGCAACGCGGCGTCTTCCACTTCTCCATATTCGACGGCGGCGCCCGGGGCTGCCGCCCCCGCGGCCGCGCCGCGTTGTCCTCGGGCGCCGCGGCAAACCCGCCGGCGCAGGCTTCGAGGGCCGCGCGGGTCTCAGCTGCCACGCTCGTTGCATTCTGCAACAAGAACTACCTGCCCAGCGCCGGCCATATCGCTAGGTCTGGGCTGGCCGCCGCCTCGCCCGGCTCCGCGCAGCCTTCCCCACAACGCAACGCTTCCGCGAACGTGGAGCCTAGAGACGACCGCGCGGTGCGCCCTCGCGTAGATGTCCGCGCCCCCCGACCACCACCTGCCCAGCTAGTCGCGCTTTTTCTTCGGAATCCCGATCGCCGCCGTGGCCGAAGGGATCGTCGCCCGCTCGGAGTGCTCTGTCCAGGAGCTCACGACCTCCCCGGCGTCGAGAAACTCGACCTCTTCGCCCGTGCTGGCCGGTGGCTTCAGCATCCTCTGGCGCACCTCCTGGCCCGCTGCCGCCGCCTCTGCGTGCCCTGCGGGCTTGCTGACCACCCCCTGCCCCGCGTCGTCACACCGCGGCAGAGATTCGCCCCCCTTGAAGTCCGCGATCTCCTTCCCCAGATCGGACGAAGCCCGTCTGTGCCCACGCTGGTTCCAGCATGCAGCATTCACGGGATACCACAACAAGCGGCAACTTTGGCATCTTGCGCCTCGCCGGGCTAATCCTCACGCGCCCCAGCGTGGCCGCCAGCCCACCCGCGTGCAAAAGCGAGGCACTTGGCGGAAGCCAGCTGTGGTCATCACAGCGCAGCGCCGCCCACGCCTCGACGAGGCAGAACCACGCCACCCCGCGCGGGTACCTCGCGAGGTCCTCGTTTACGACCAACCGCCCCTGGGCCCCGATGAGCCCGCTGGGGAAACGCGCTGCCCTCGTCGTCGGGCCCTTGTCCGTACCCAGAAGCACTTCCACGTTCGCGACGAGCTCCGGGCCGAACAAAAGTCAGTCCTTCTGGCCCACGCCCGCCACGAGCTCCGTCCACGCCACGGCGCGCAGGGCCTGATTGGGCACCGTCGGCCCGGGCGGATCGGCGGCCTTGGCGTGCACGAGCTCGATGACATTCACGATCGCCGCGGGCCACGGGGCCCCGTGCGCGCGCAAGAGCCACTTGCGCATCGTTTCCATGGCCTGCACGTGCGAAATCACACGTTGATGCGCGTGCGGCCCGCGATGCCGTCATTCACCCGCTCCACGTCCAGCCAGGACCCGCGCCGTTTCCAGCGAAGGTGCTCCCATCTCTGCGCGACCAGGCGGAACTTCCACCGCGCCTACAGCCCGCGACGGCTCTCCTCCGCGGGCCGAACGGCACTTCCGAGCGAAGCGGGTCCCCGTCTTCGCCCCCAGCCTTTTTTGCAACGGTTCCGCGGCAGCTGCCTGGTCCACGAGCTCCAGGAACGGCCGCCGTGCCTCCTCCACGTTGAAGGCCGCGGCCGCCACCACCAGCTCGAGCGATCCCTCGAGCTCGGTCTCGTCCTGAAGCGCCAGGCGCGGGCCGAGGAGGTCGCACGATTGAGGCACCTTGCGGACAAGCCGCCGCGCGGCGTCGAGGGCGCACGGCCTAAAGGCCAGCATATGTGCCCAAGCGTTGTTCAAAATTGGCCGAGCACTTGAGCCCAAGTGGACACAGGCATCGGGCAGAGAGAACGAGAGAAGATGTAGCGTCGCCTTGGCACACGGGGGGGTATCCATTATTGTTGCTGCTCGGCACGTGTTCCTTCAACATGTGTGTTTGTCTCCATTGCCCTCCAGGGAGAGCTGACATCCCCACCAAACTGCTCGAGCGATGATCGGCAGACGACTTGACTCCTCGCAGGCAAAGAGAACGAAACGAGAGGGAGCAAAACTGCGACGCTTAAATCACAGACGAAAAAGTAAGCAACACGTGTGGGATAATCGGGCCGACTGGACCCCGCAAGCGGGGCTCGGTCCCTCGGTCGAACTCGGCATCCAGCCGCCCCACAAGGCCAGCAGAAGGCAGCCACCTGGTGCACGAGACATACACGCGGAGTAGACGACCCCCTCCCCCAAGCTCACGTCGCAATCTAGGAAGAAAGGGGGGTGACGCAGGAAGAATAATAATAATAAGGATAATCATAATAATAATAATAATAATAATAATAACAATAATAATACTACTAATGATACTACTAATAACAAGACGAAATAGTAATACTAATAATACTAATCGTAATAATAAGAAGAAGAAGAAGAAGAAGAAAAACGACGCAGGAGAAGAAGAGGAAGGCGAATGAGAAGGAGAAGAAGAAGAAGAAGGCGTAGGAACAAGCCCTGGCTCCTGAATCAACCCGCTTCTTCTAAGGGCGCCGCGCGCCTGCAGCAGCGTGACGGGGGCGAGCTCCTGGCAGCGGCCCAGCACAGTAGCAGGACAACAGAGACGAGGAGGCCTAGATGTTCCCTCCTTGCCATCGGATCGAAACGGTCCCCCCCCCGCTGGGCAGCACACGTATACCATATACCCCATGTTCTATGCCCTCCCGCCCTCTTGACATGAGCATCCAGGTTCGTGCCGACCAGCTCCGTTCCTGGCTGCTCCGCTGTCAAAATCGGAACAGTGAAGAGCCATCAAAATCCTCGCTGGAACATCAGCGCTGTCGGAACCGAGATGGGAGCTCATTGGTCGGGCCCCAAAGTGCTCGCTTTCACATTTTCCTAACGCGATCATGTCGATCAGGTCGAACACATTTGCTGTTAGGGAAGGAGAGAGAGAGAGAGAGAGAGAGAAAGAGAAAGAGAAAAAAAAAAAAAGAGAGAAAGAGAGAAAGAGAACGAACAACATAACAGAAAAATTACAGGAGAGGAAGGTGACGCTTGAATCGCTTCTGCACTCGCCACTGGCGCTCCCCAGGCGATCGCGGGCCACCCAGAGGGGTTTCCATTTGCACACAAGCATTCAATCATGAGATGCCAATCCCAAATCTGGAGCTGCTTCTGCCCCAAGAGGCCCCCAGGATGCCCCAAGAGGCGCCCAGGAGGCCCCAAGAGGCCCCCAAGAGGCCCCAAGAGGCCCCCAGGAGGCCAAAAAAAGGCCCCAAGACGCCCCAAAACGGCCCCCACAGAGGCCTTCCACGAGATCCCAACGCTGCTCTGCTTGGTGGGTCGGCGGAATAGCATTAACCCCATCGAATATGGAGCTGCTTGGCACAGAACTGGTATACCTAGAAAGTATAGCCGGACCTAGAACAGAATAACATCCTTCAAGAACATGAAACCCTCCGCCAGCCAAGACATACAGAACATGCAAGGGCACCCTCCCCAGGATGCACCAAAACATTCAACAAGCACGAAGAACATTAGGATACCCTCCCCGAACCCGACTTCGATCTTATACCTCGGTCCGACCGTATGGTGCTGCTTGGCGCAGAACCGGTGCCTCTAGAGAGTAGGCCAGCTGGTCAAGCGTGGAGAGCTGCCCCCCTCTCCTCCTCCTCCTCCTCCTCCTCCTTCTCCTTCTCCTCCATCCCTTCTCCTTATAAATAACTCTGGTCGAAAGGGCGGGCCGGGCGCTTCGCCTGAGACTTCCTTACAAAAGATGGCCCTGATGCTTCACAATTGACAGCAGCTTCACAGATAGAGGGCGAGTGATCTTCAAACTGTGGCTCTCGCCTCAGCACCGCGCACATTCGTTTTAAACATGTGCAAGAGCTTCACATATTGCGGGCGGGTCATTTTCAAAATGTGGCTCTCGCCTTAGCACCGCGCGCATTCCTTTTAAACATTTGCGAGAGTTTCACGGATTGAGGGCGGGTCGTTTTCAGAATGTGGCTCTCGCCGTAGCGCCGCGCACCTTCTTTGTAAAACACTGGACGAGTTTCACGGACTCAGGGCGGGTGGTGTTCAAAATGTGACTATCGCCTCAATGCCGCGCACATTCGTTTTAAACATTTGCAAAAAAGCTTCACGGAATGAGGGCGGGTCGTTTTCAAAAGGTGGCTCTCGCCTTCGCGCCGCGCACATTCGTTTTTCCCTACCTAGGCTCTGCCTAGAAGGGTTCTTACTCTGTTAGCTAAAGGGGCCGGGCAATGGAAACCGCCCCGGGCGGTTCCCCCAGTCCCCGCCCCGCGGTTCCCCCAGTCCCCGGGGAGCTTTAGCCTTAGCTTTAGCTTTAGCTTTAGCTTAGCTTTAGCTTTAGCTTTAGCTTTAGCTTAGCTTTAGCTTAGCTTTAGCGTAGTGTTAGCTTAGCTTTAGCTTAGCTTTAGCTTAGTTTCAGTTTAGTATTAGCTTAGCTTTAGCTTAGCTTCAGCTTAGCTTTAGCTTAGCTTTAGCTTAGTGTTAGCTTAGCCTTAGCTTAGCCTTAGCTTAGCTTTAGCTTAGCTCTAGCTTAGCTTTAGCTTAGCTTCAGCTTAGCTTTAGCTTAGCTTCAGCTTAGTGATAGCTTAGCTTTAGCTTAGCTTCAGCTTAGTTTTAGCTTAGCGTCAGCTTAGTGTTAGCTTAGCTTTAGCTTGGCTTTAGCTCAGCTTTAGCTTAGCTTTAGCTTAGCTTCAGCTTAGCTTTAGCTTAGCTTTAGCTTAGCTTTAGCTTAGCTTTAGCTTAGATTTAGCTTAGCTTTATCTTAGCTTTAGCTTAGCTTCAGCTTAGCTTTAGCTTAGCTTTAGCTTAGCTTCAGCTTAGCCTTAGCTTAGCTGTAGCTTAGCTTTCGCTTAGCTTCAGCTTAGCTTCAGCTTAGCTTCAGCTTAGCTTTAGCTTAGCTTTAGCTTAGCTTTAGCTTTAGCTTTAGCTTAGCTTTAGCTTAGCTTTAGCTTAGCTTTAGCTTAGCTTTAGCTTAGCTGTGGCTTAGCTTCAGCTTAGCTTTAGTTTAGCTTTAGCTTAGTGTTAGCTTAGCCTTAGCTTAGCTTTAGCTTATCTTTAGCTTAGCTTCAGTTTAGCTTTAGCTTAGCTTTAGCTTAGCTTTAACTTAGCTAGTTTAGCTTTACTGTTACTACTAATGCTGCTTTCCTAGGGGCTCCAACTCCTAGGTAGGGTCGCACTGGGATGACTTATATTTGCAGAAGAGTTTCACGGATTGAGGGTGGTTCCTTTTCAATGTGTGGATCTCGTCTGAGCACCGCACACATTCTTGTCAAACACTCGCCAACAATTCACTGATTCTCATTGCTAGCGTACCAGATGTGGCGTTTTGCAGCGATTGAGAATTGTCAGGGCGCAACAGTTACGTTGATTCGCGGTGTTGAAGTCTCAGGAATGGTGTTCTGGCACGACTCAGGACCGCCAAGACGTAATAATCACGTTAATTCGTGGCGTTGCTATCCTGAGAATGGTGTTCTGGTACGCGTCAAGATGGTCACACGGTTGTTCCCCTAACGGGGCAATTCCCTGTGGGAATGACCCCTTGTAGGCGCCTATGAAAAGGGATCTTGGAGCCCTCCCCTTCCGCCCAATGTCGAAACGCTGAATAAGGAAACGTTCACCTGTAGAAGGGCGCATCTCCAATCCGAGCCGCGATGCGCGACGCGCGGTTCTCTTCGTGCCCCTGGGGGTGACCCAGACTGTCTGGCATCATGGCGAGCGGGGCCTTCCTGGATCCCGCTCCCCTGGATCGGGGACTGGACTGGACTGGATGCGGCCTGTGTGAGCACAAGACTCCTACCGCTGCTTCACTAGAGGCTCTGCTCAGAAGAACATGTTCAACAAGCAGAAGTAGAAACAGCACACCACCTGACAGAATGACAATTCAAACCACCTTGATGCCTATGACGTATACACTCAGAGATTCCCAAAATTGGCTGGAAACAGCAGAAGCACATCGACGTGATCTTCCGAGGTCCGCGCGCATTCCTCGGGCCGGCACCGGACCCCATCCCTGGGCCTGCCCAGCGCGCCGGGGGCGGGGCCGGCGGCTCCGCCAGGGCGGGTGCACCGGCGACTCGAGAGGTCCGCGGCGGACATCCCAAGGTTTCACTGATGCTCAGGCAGCCTTTCCAGAAGGCAAAGAATCCACCCCCATAGTAACCACCCCGACAAGCGAGGCCGTTCAGTAAACGCACCCGAGGAAGGAATCGAACAGGGCAGGGCTGCTTCATAAACACCCAGGGCTGCTCAGTAAACGCCAAGTATCGGGTCCGGGTGATTTTTCCTCCCTTGACTTTTGTTTTTGCGAACAGCTCCGAGGGGTCTCCTGTTGGCCCCACGGCACGGACTCAAGGGCGATGGCCAGGTGGCAGTACGGCGACGAGCCCTCCATGCGCAGGTCGCCCCCAGTGTACATCGCCTTCGCCGCCTGGGCTGGCGAGTGACGTCTGGGCACTGCCAGCGAAGGAGGGAGGGGACGAAGCGAGCGAGGGGAGGTACTGAGAGGAGATGATGGAAAACAGGAGAAGAGAGGAATAGAGGAGAGAAAGAGAGAAGAGAGGAAAGAGGGAGCAAGAAAGAGAGACAGAGAACAAGAGAGAGAGAGAGAAAGCGAGAGGAGATAGTGGGATGGAAGTGGGAGAGAATATTGAAGAGAGGAGCGAGAAGTCAGGGGGAAAAAAAGAGAGACATACGCAAGGCGATGATCGCCAAGCGAGAAGCAAGAAGCAGCGACCGAGAAGTGAGCTTCGATAAGCGAGAAAAGACAATCCAAGGACACTGTCGGCGTGTGTGAGGGGGAGGCATGGGGTGGTCGTCCCATTGTGCTTCCAAGAGACGCTCTTCGATTCAAAACTCTCCCATCATTTTACTGCGGCGATCTAGGGGTCCCCAAGCACTCCAACCCGATGTCGATCGACCCAAACTGCAATCGAGCCCAAGGAGAGCCGTTCTCGGTGATCAACCGACAATGTGTTAGCGCCAATGGGTGGCTGTCCACCGAAGCCCTCCGCTACGACACAGACGGTGTAATGACGACCGACACAGGCTGTCTGCTCTTGATGGAGCTGGAAGGGATAATCACGCATTGGCACCGCCTGGGGATCATCGACACTCCCTTTGATCCCTTTCCCGCCACGGGGGGTGGGTCCCGGAGGTGCCTCGGGGGTCCCGGGGGGAAAGGCGCCCGCCCGCCTCTCCTGGGGAAACCGAGTGGCACCGATGCCGCTACAGTCGGCTCGTTTCATGAGGATGCGCGATAAGGATGCAAGGGCCTTTTACGCCCACTTCGAAGCTTTTCGAGCGGGGTGCAGCCAACGAAACTGGCCAAGGATGGGCCGAGGAGGCAAGGATGCAAGCGTACTCTTGGGAAAGTGGCCGATCCTGACTATGCGGGTCGACTGTACCCTTCGGACCTCGCCCGGGGTGCGTTCTGACCAGGACTTCGAGGCGAATCCAGCGGTGATGGCGAGGGCCTCCCAGGAGGCCGAAAAAAGGTGGAAACGGGCGAAGGGTGGCGGTATGGATATCATTTCCTCCTCGGACCTACCCTCCCTGGAATGGCGCGGCGACCTCGAGGCTGGCCTGCCCATCTCGCCATCGCTGGGCCGCTCATTCCCCGTGCATTTTCTGGATTCGTGCGTGCTTTTTCGTCGCAGGATGACCCAACATTTTCCTCGAGAGTCCCTGCCGCGAAAACATGCACACGTTCGCGCGATGCCACGTGGGCCTCCGCGCGGGGCCCTCCTGCCCCGGTCTGGGGACGCCATGGGATCCTGGGGGGCTGTTATGGGGCTCCTGCGGTCGGCTGTAGGGGGCCGAGGCCGTGCGGGAGCTCGCTTTGGGACCGTCCAGGGTCTGCCTCGAGGGGCCCGTGCAGCTCTATGGGCCCGTCTTGGGGCTCTTGGGGCCACGTGGGCCCGCTGGAGCCCTCGCGGGGCCAGCCTCGGCCAACGTCGGCACCCGCGAGAATCTGGCGGGGCGTCTTGGAGGCCCTCGGGGCTGGCCCGAGATGCGCCACGACTATATATATATATATATATATGTACATACATACATACATACATACATACATATATACACACATACATACATACATACATACATGCATGCATGCATGCATGCATGCATAGATAGATTCATGCATATATGCATACGCTACATACATTACATACATTACATGTATGCTTACATACATACATTATATTACATTACATTACACTACACTACATTACATTCCATTACATTACATTACATGTACAGTTACATTTACATGTACATGTACATTTACATTTACATTACATTAACTACATTACATTACATTACATTACATTACATTACATTACATTACATTACATTACATTACATTACATTACATTACATTACAATATAATACAATATAATAATACAATACAATACATTACATTACATTACATTACATTACAATACATACATACATACTAAATATATACATACACACACTCGCCAACGCTCGGACGTCCCTTCCCTGTGCATTATTCGGTTCCGTTCGTGTTCTGTTGGCCCGATGGTCGAGGATGCTTTTCGATGGCCACAGCCGAACAAAATGCGCACGTCCGAGCGATGCCAAGTAAACAGACACCCTCCGACGAACTTTGTATGTACCTTCAGGGAAGACGGCGGTGTGTCGAGTCGCTGGCTCTCAGTGGTAATTTGTACACCGCCACCCTCCCCTGAGGGCCAGGAACAATACATTGGAGGATGCATGTGTATATATATATATATATGTATATATACAAATGTATATATATATATATATATATATATGTATGTATATATATATATATGTGACGGACAAGCTGCCGAATCCCATGGGTTGTGTGATCTTAGCATCCTCGTCGCATCGGTCGCGAGAGCGTCAGGCTGGCCAAATATAAGCGGCCCCGAAGAGGCCGCTCAGAAGCGGGCCACCGTCGCACCGCTTGTAACCAACCTTTCCAACATGATCCCAAGAACAGGATCCCAAGGCCCCCCAAAAGTTCACCGCGGGCCACGAGACGTTCCCCAGCGGGCCAGAAAGGCCCTCAGAAAAACCCTCCAGGAACCCGCGAGTGTACCCAAGACCTGTGGAACACGACCCAGGCGCAATGGCGGGAGGGCCGAAGACACACACACACAACCGCGCCCTGACGGCGCTACGTCAAGACCTGACAAAGCACATGCGAGCCTTCGTGGAGAAAAATGCGAAAGATCATTGCGGCAGCTGTAGCAGCACAGTGCCTCGGGGACCTGCCGTTGTGCTTTGCTCCGGCGTAATTAGTACGAGGAAATTAGCTGCGCGGCGCGTCAGGGGGCAAAGCGGGGGAGGGGGGGAGGCGAGGCGGAGGGAGACATGAGGGAGGCTAGGCACACGTTTCCACAATATTCTGCAACTGCCGACTTCCACCCCGTAGCTCTGCAACAAGCGTGGAAGGGCGTCGGAGCTGCCAGCGGCCACTTCCACGGCAGGCGAACGTACACACGATGTCCGTGGCAAGCGAAGGCACCCCCGAGGCAGGGCGCTGCCCACAGATCTCGATAGTGCTTCGTGGCGCTGCCCACTCTGGAACGACAATGCTTTCGGGACGTTCGCCCTGCTGTCCTGGGCTGATTTCCCATACAGGGCAGTTTTTAATCCATAGGGTTTAAAAAAGATATGATGTTTTAATACATGTTTAATGTATGAATAATTTCATGCATGACCTCATCGTTGTGTTTAGTACTAAATCCCTGCATTTGTAATACATGTTCCGCACGCGGAGCATGTATAAAAAACGGCCCACATATAGCCGAGGGGCCTGAGCAGTTTGCCTCACCACCGCGCTGTTGACTCTGGACACGCAGGCAGGCAATTTGTAGATCTTTTGGAAGCTGTCTGTTCCTGTCCTTGAGAAGCATGCACGACTCCAGACCACACAACAACCTCGAACATACACCATGTACCAAAATCTGCTGCTAATGCGTCCTACTGAGATTCTCGTGATTCCAAATGGTGCACATCTTTTTGAAAACAAGCTCCGTTTGCCGCTCCCAGCCATCGTGTCAGCTCTGTAAGGGGCTCACCTTCCGTGCTTAACAGCCCTCCCAAATCCGCCGACCCTGTCGGCGTGTGTGAGAGGCTTTAACGTTTGAGCTGTCGTCTTCGTCGTCGTCGTCTTCGTTTTCGTCGTCGTCGTCGTCGTCGCCGTCGTCGCCGTCGCCGCTCCCCCGCTTTCCCTGGGCTTTCTTTTTCAAGCGGTCCAGCCAGAGGGAAATTGAACAACTTCGCAGTCGAGTCCGAGGGAAACCCCTTTCCTTTGATCCCTCCCCCGCTGGGAAGGGGGCTCCCAGGAGGGCGGGGGGGGGGCTGGCCAGAGCGGGTAGGGGGGGGGGCCCAGGGGTTATGAGCCCCCCCCCCCCCCAGGGGGAAGCACCCCTTCTTGGGAAAAAACGTCCTTTTCGATTTCTTGCCTCCCAAACGCCTCGAGCTCACTTCTACCGCGGCTTCCTCCTAGAGGGTGCTGAAGCAAGACAAGATCGTTCCCAGGCGGCCGAAGATACTGTCAAGACGGCCTCGGGAACTCTCTAGAGCTGCCCAGAGCGCCCCACAATTTATCCGGACGGCCCCCAAATGACCGAACAGCTTTCGCGTCGGCACTCTGGTGAGAAGAAGTGGCCTGTCGGGGATGAACTGACCCCCCTTTAGTAAAACGTGGCTTAGTGAAAACGACCTCGGGCCCGAACCTGGCGGGCGCAAGCCTGGAAAATAAAGGCCGCGGCGCCCTCTCGAGAACCGAAAACGGACAATTCACCAATCGGCGTGTCAGGGTAGGAGGTCTGTCCACCCCCGAGCCTGGCGAACCTGGGCCACCGGGGAGCGAACGACGAGAAGAGCAGGAGGGGGAGACGGGAGGAGACGCTCCTCGGCCCCGGAAGGTCCGGAGCCCTCCCCTAGGACCGCTCTTCCTTCCAAATCCGCCGACCCCGTCGGCGTGTGCGAGAGGCTTCACCGTTTGCGTCGTGGCCGTCGCTGCTCCCCCCAAAGCGTCCCAGCCAGAGGGAAATCGAGCAACGTCGTAATCGAATCGAGGGGAAGCCCCTTCTCTTTGCTCCCTCCCCCGCCGAGGGGGGGAGGTCCAGAGGGGGAGGGGAGGGGCCCAGGGGAGGTGAGGGGGGGAACCCGCGGGGTGTAACAGCATGTCGGACCAATCCCAATCGACTGGTACCAAGTCCAACCAAACGGTCCATTTCCCAACCGGCCAACAAAAACGAATAGTACCGACTACAACTAGCTTGAGCTGTGCTCTAGGACTCTATGTGTAGGATGATTCACACATCAAGCGCACGTCTTAAACACACACACACATTCATTGTGGTAGACACCATGAGTTCCACGGTTGGAAATGGTACTAGCTAGCGTATGACATCAGGGGGCTGTGTTGTTTAACTCATTGAGCAGTGGTCGCCAACATGACTGGAGGAGCTGTACGGATTGAGTATGAGAGCTGGACAGCTTTCGCACGAGAGTTGCGTCAAGTTTCGCGTTGCTTGATTGCCATGTGAGAGCTGTAAGAGTTACCGCAGAAATGCGAATTACTTAAGAACGAAGGGTGGGTATGAATCAGAAGATCAGAGAACCCTGAATGATAATCTCATAGTGTGTCTATGAAAACTTCAGCTGACAGGTGGAACCAAAAAGCAAGCTTCATGTGCGCAAGTAGCACAAACGGGCTGACACATGGCATATGACACCTCGAAGGTTTGCGTAATATGGCGTGGGGGCGTTGTAAATGTCAGTGCAGTTGTTTTAGCTCGGACCGCGCGGCGGTCAAACTGCGGGTGCAGTCCCCAGGGCCCTAGGACTAGGGCCAAAACAGCGGCGGGCAGCGTGCATGCCACAAACATGAAAAGCATGTACATCATGCATGCACGGTGGCACGGGCGGCAGAGGGGCAGGGGAGTGCACTCTTCACACTGGGTGAGTACAATGCTGCCCCGATGCCGCTCCCTACAAGCGGGAAGCGCTGCACGCAGTTATCGCCTATACCGGCCCACAGGCCGATGCACCTCAAGCAAAGTGCGGCCTGAGGCTCAAAATATAAAATATAAAATATGAATGTCTAGACTCACTAGTCCAGACTGTCATCTCAATGTATGTGCACACATCACCGTAGCCCTCACTAGGTCCATGCAGCGGCTGCAATCAGGACCTCACGGGCTCGCAGGCCCTGGAACGGCGGCCCGACGCTGGGCCTTCCGCTCCTTGGCTCTCTCACGCTGTCCGCGGCGCAGCCGCAGACGGTGTGCCTCCTCATCCTCTTGTTCAGCAGTAGGCACCATGCTGAACAGTCCGTGGCGGAGGAACTGCGATAACACCTCGTTAGGCTGCACGGCCTTTGTCAGCACGTCCGCCAGCGTGTGGCTATTGGGCAGCCACTTGAACTTGATGGCCTCCTGCTCGATCAAATCCTTGGCCACCAAAAAGTCGATGAGGGTCTGCCGAGACACCGGCACCGAGCCGATCTTGGACGCGTGGTCGTAGAGCGACTTCGCGTCCGTCACCAGCGCCCCCGGAACCTTCAGCGCCAGCCTCCAGTCCCCTTGCAAGGGCGGCTCCCCGTGCAAGACTGCCTCAATCAGCAGCCTGAGGTAAAGCTGCCGATCCAAAGCCACGGACATAGCCGCAGACTCTGCGGCCATCGTAGATCCAACAACTCGTGTAATAGTACTGCTCTGGAACTCCACTAGACAACATGCAGCTAGCTCCTTCAACACTCGGGTATCCGCAATCATACTCATGAACCCCATCTGGCTCTCACAGTCGGGTTCCTTCGCAAACGAAGCGTCCATAAGCGTGAGCACCTGCAAGCGCTCGATGTCCACGCGGCGGATCCGGAGAGTCGCAAGACCTCTCTTGTCGTAGTCCTGAAGCCGGTCGATGATTTCATTGAGCACTCGCAGGCGCAGTAACCTCCGACCTTTCGGATCCTTCTGTGCGAGCGCCGACGCACTGTACGCGAGCTGTGGCACCACGCGTGCGACAGGCCATCGCACCTTCTGGAGCAAGCTCCGGAAGTCGTGGTGCTCTTCGGGAGTCATCTCCCGCTCCTCGTCGTCGCCCCTTGCAAGGGGGTGCTTTGTCAGCTTGCCGATGTATTCGTGCATGCTAATCTCGATGTGATCGGGGTGGCGCCACCACTCCTCACCGAGATAGGCGACTGCCTCCTTGTCGTTGCCCTCCTTCCAGTGCTTGATGTTGAAACGCCTGTTGATATTCGCATTCACCTCCTGGTACTGGGGGTCGCGCGGGTCCCCAAACAGCATGCCGTCGTCGACGTGCAAGGTCAATATAGCAATCAACTTGCCGCTCGCCCGATAAACGAAGACAGCTCGAGCACAGCGCAGCTCCACAAAGCCGACCTCGTCCGTCAGCACCTGGCGGGCCCGGAGATACCACAACCGAGGCGCCTCCGTCAAACCGTGCGCCCCTTTCAGCAGACGAAGCAACGCATAAGGCCGCACAGCTGGCCATCCAGCACCGTCGACGGCTGGAAGCCCGTCCTTAGGAGCCCTCACATACAGCTCCCGCTCCAGCTTCAGCCTGGACAGGAACGCAGTCGCTACGTCGAAGCACTCGAATGTCCAATCCATCGCCATTGTGATAGACGCACACACCAGCACGGCCAAAGGGGAAGTAGTAGGCGAATCCGTCCTGAATAGACCAAGCTGCGGGTCGAGATGGCCAGGGATGATCAAGCGCGACTTCGCCTCCAACTCCAGCCCTCGCCCCCGGTTCGTGCGAACCGAACGCATGGGCACCGAGATGATCTTGTCCTTTAGAATGCTCTTCTCCCCCTCCTCGGTGACCAGCTCGACCGTGTTGTTGGCGATCCATTGCCGCCACTCGGCGGCATCGGCCTCGTCGAACTTAGCCTTCTCGTGCTGGTCGAAGTGACGTGGGTCTAGCTCCTTCGCGTTCTGCTTCATCACGAGTGCGAACACGTCGTGCTCGTACCGCGCCTCCTGCAGCCATGCGTCATACACAGATGACACGTTGGTCCACTCCTCGTAAGTCATCGGCTGCCGTACAAGACCCTCCGGAGTGTCCAAATAGTACACCCCCTGTGCCTGAGCGTCCGGCTTGTCGTGGTAGAAGAGCGTGAGACCAATCCAGCTGTCCTCCGTGCGCTCGTTGGTACGGCTCGCGCCGTCGTCCTTGTAGGCACACTGGCCCGTGGCGGAGAGCATCACCGACAGGCGATTGCACTCCCGGTGGCGGTCGTGATCGTAGAGTCTCCGCCGTGGCTCTCGATGCACACGTATTCCTCGTGCGACCTTCTGAACGAGCGTGGAGACGCCATCCAAGGCATTCTGGTCGAACCACTCCTGGGGCCCCGAGTGCACAACAGCGTTCATGGCCACCTCGCGGAGGGCCGGCAAGCCACTCGTAGGGGCAGCCTGCAGACGCGATCTCTTAATGCAACTCGGCACGTCATCTACCAGGAACTTCCGCTTCCGCTCGAGCTCGAAATCGTCTCTGGGAATCGGCGGCACCGAAGGGCCGCCAGAGCCCGATGCTCCCGGAGAAGCTTCCGGGCACGTCCCAGAAGACATCCGGCCTGGAGGGGGACGAGCCCGCCCTCCTCGGAGGCGGAAGCTGCGGCAACTGCTCCTGCTCAGGTGGCTCCTCCTCCTTAGCCTGCGCCTCAATGGCGTCCAGGGCCCTAAGATCCACGCGAGGCTGCCTGGACCCCATCGAGCTCACTATGTCGGTCACGCTCCTTCTTCAGGAATGTCTTCTTCACCTTCTGAACCTTCACCTTGGGCGTGACGTCCACGACGTCGTCGTAGGCGCGATCATCTCGCTGCTGTGTCAGCCGCACGTCCGTCTGGATGGACTCCGCAGCCGCGGCCTCCTGGGAGGAGGCGTGCCGGAGCTGCTCACGAGCAATAAGTAGCACGTGACCACGCCATGATACGTAATACCGGCTGTTGGACTCCTTCGCGATCACAGTCGCAGGACTCCGCCATCTTTCAGGATCTTGCCGACGACGTCCCTTGAACGGATTCGGTGCCCAGAAATACACCCGCGATCCTGGGCACAGATCGCCGACGATCGTCGGCGCCTGTCGCAGCAGCGCCCTCCGCACCTTGTCCGTCGCGTCGCGATCCAGCAACATCATCTTGGCTGCGGTGCGGATTTGAGACGAACGCCAAGCTATGCACTTAGCGCCGAGAACCGACATGAGAACCTCATCGTCGTCCCTGTTAGTCACCTCCGTAAAATTAAAGATCCGCCCGAAGACAGCCTGCTCCGGGGTCAACCCATTGCGGCTGATCGTCGAATTCTTCGCTTTGAGATGGCAGCCAGGGCCAGTAGACATCGACTTGCCCTGGACGTGGAACTCGTGCACCACCTTGCCCCAGATAGTGCCGAGCAATCCTCCGTGGCGCTCTGCCAGGCCATGCTGCCATGCTGCATGAGCTCCCGTCGTCTTCGTATTAATACCGAACTGCTCCATCAGCGCGTTGAAGTAGCCCTCGAACTCGCCGCCCTGGTCGATCACGATGTTCTCTGGCACGCCGTAATGCTTGAACCACTCGTTCATGATCTGGCGCGCTACGTGCTTGGCCGTCCTATTCTTGAGAAGGCATGCGCAGTGCCATCCCGTGCCAGCGTCCACCATGCTGAGGACCACCAGCTGCTCCTTGGCCGCGTCCCGTAGGTACTTCACGTCGATCACAACCGTCACATTGAAGCCGAATGGTCGCACGTCCGCCGTCCCTTGCACTGGACGGGGCGGCGCCTCCGACTCAGCACAAGTCGGACACTGCCAATGCTTCGCGTATGCCAACGCGTTGGGCGTTGCACCGCCGAGACGCAGCATCTTGATGAACGTCGGTCGGCTGGGGTGTCCAAGACCGCGATGGGCCTTCCGCACAGCACGTCGCGTACTCCGGGGAATCTTCGTCATGATGTCCTGCCGCACCACCTCCGGAAGCTCCATCTCTGACCAGGAGGCTGCAACCTCCTCCTCCTCCGCAGGGTGCTGCATGGACTCCTCCTTCACCGTCTTCTGCAATGCCTCGCGAATCTCGGCTCGAATCTCCTGCGGTGTTTTGCCCCACTCAGGTCTCTCCGAAACGTTTCCGGGAGCCTCTCCAGGACCATGCTCCGCGGGCTCGGGTCCATAACTCCTGGGCTCCTCCGTGGGGTCCGGGAGTTGCGCCGCAGGGAAACTCGAGTTCTCGAACTGCTGGACCAAATGGTCCGCGGCACCGGTCATCACAGCCTTGGCGAACTCCTCTGCGCAGCTCCCGCGCGCAGCCGTGCAAACCTCAGGGTTCGCCAACACCCTCGTGGTGTCCTGGAGGCAGATCGCGTCCTCGAATGCTGGGTTCGACTTCGTTGCATTCACGGGTGGCTGGCTCCAGATTGTCGATTGCGCGTGGTCCATTACCATGGCTGCGCGTCCCCTTGCAGCTTGCCACTGCATCACCTCGTCCGTGAACGACAGCAACATGCGGTACTCGGTCCGCTCTCGGCGTTGCCGGCGCACTCGCATAGGCTTTCGCTGGTCGACACTCTGCAGTCGACTCCATGCCGTAGGAGGCGGGGACAAAGCCACGAAGTCTGGGTCAACTGCAACCAGGTACGCCCGTGCCTCGTTCCTGCCCTGGACCGTCAGGAGGTCAAACTCTGGCGCTGTGATGGGCTGGTGGGCGCCCCATCCCACGTTCGCCGCCAGGATCGTGAGCTGGCAAGCCCATGCGAAGATCTCCACGATCCTCCAGGGCCCCGGTCGCCGCCGGGTCTCCCTCTGAAAAGGTAGTACACGTTCCTCCTGGTAGTGCCTGAGGGCGTCCTGCCCCTGCCGATCAGCCCGAAGCTTCCTGTTCGCCATTGCCTCGGTCATCAGAACCTCCAGCTCCTTCAGGTTGCTCCGGACATGCCTGCGAGCACCTTTCGTCATGAAAACCTCGTTGTCCGCATTCTCCATGAAAACCTCTTCGTCACTCGATGCCGTCTCCGCGGACTCTGGGTCGCTGGTGTGATAGTGGGATGCACTCAGCTCTGAATCGCCTGCGTCCTGAGGCGTCCTGGCCATCGTTGCTATCAGAATCGTGCGTGTCCTCCTCCTCGGCGGTCTCAGCGACGCTGCGCTCATCCTTCTCCTCGTGGCTCGCAGTTCCGCTGAACATCTCGTCGGCGAGCTCGTCCTGCTCCTCTGACTGTCCGACGGGGAAGGCACTCGCGACCGGTGCCGGGAAATCCAGCAATGACACGCACGGATGCCCGGACGCAGCCGGGACCAACGGCTTGGTCACACCGTTCGCCGTGAAAGTACCGCTCCTGAAGCTGATTGCTGCGTCCCACTCTGCCATCTCATCAGGACCGATGAGACCTGGCACCTCGGCATCGACCTCGGAGATCACAACCTCGCCCTGCGTACCATTGATGCCAACTGTGTAGCACCACGCACGCTCTGACAAGAGCGGCACGCCTGGGCCGAACTTGAAGTACTCGCGCTGGTTGATGCTGTGGTACGGCACGCCCATGGCATCCAAAGTCTTCTGCAGCTCGACGTGCCACGGACGTCCACCGACAGCCCGCTTGCAGCCCGTGTCAATCATAGCCAGCCCCGCGGGCAAGACAACAAGCATGACGGACTGCTCGTCTACCACCTTGCGGGGGCACTCCTCTCGGGTAGTGACCATGCGGGCCGCAGATCCCCCTTTTGCTGCCCAAGGGTCCGCGCCCTTTGCTGCCCAGGGGTCCGCGCCCTTTGCTGCTCCAGGGTCCGCGCCCTTTGCTGCTCCAGGGTCCGCGCGCTGCAGTGAGTCCTCCTCGTCCGCCTTGGGCTTCTCCAGCGTGTAATGGATCACCGACTTCAACGAACACTTCTTGCACTTCGCGAAGATCACGGTGCCGTTCGACTGCCACTTCAGCTCGTCCGCCGGATGAGAACACGCAGCCTGCTGCTGCATGAGCTCTGGGTCGAACTTCGCCTTCGGACCTGGGACCAGCCTCTCGCCGTCGAACTGCGAGTCGTACCTGGCTCGGTGCATCTGCTGCTTCTCCAGGTCGCTCTGCGTGGCACCGGCACTCATGACGTAGCTCCGTCCAGAGGTAGTGACTACGCGCGGGGCTCCAGATGCGGCTGGAGATGCCGTCGCAGCGGCAGGCGCACCTGAGCTCGCGGCTCCTGGAGGCGCTGGAAGATGAGCACGTCGTCGAACTCCCTCCATGTTCTTCCACACGCTTCCGACCCCCTGCTGCTCAGGAGATGTAGGCAGTGCACGCTCTGGCAGAGGTGCCTGCTCACGTCGCTTCTGCAGGCCGTCGTAGACCTCGCCTGGGTTCAATCGGGCATGCATCTCCGACTCCTGCTTCTCTATCAGCGCGAGGCGGTCCAGCAACTCAGCTTTGTCACGCTGCAAGACCTCCAGTCGTTTCTTCTCCTCGCTCTTCCTCACGTCCTCGGAGGCTCCTGCCATGACCCAGTCCTCGTGCTTAGGAGCGGCGGCGGCCTCCCCAGTCGGAGCGGCAGACGTTAGTCCTGGCACAGCTCCGTCTGGGGTGTTCCCGGGAGGTTCCCCCGGAACATTCGATCCTTTAGTCTTCGATGCCCCCTTCGCCGACGCCGCCGCTGCGGTATCCACCACGAATACAGGATAGGCCCTCGCAGGGCCACTGGCTGGAGAAAAGTCCGGCTTCTCGCAGCGGCGCGTGTAGAGGTTGAGGCGCACGATGCGGTCGTTCTTCGTGATGAAGTGGATGGTTGCCGGCGGCGTCAGGTAATCCCTAAAGATGTCCTGACGCGGATACCAGCTGCAGAAGATCTCATCCATCTCCTCCGGCGTGAACGGCAGCTCCTTATCCTCACGCCGCTGATCGTTATCGTCCTCGCTGGCCTCATCCTCCTCGCTGGCCTCATCCTCCTTCTTCACCTCGGCCTCCTTCTTCACTTCCCTGCTGCTTCTTGCCTTCTTCCTCTCTTTCTTCTCTTCTTTACTGCTCCTCGCCTTCTTCTTCTTCTTCTCTTTCTTCTCACCGCGCCCTCCTGTGTACTCCGCGACCTCGAACGCGATGAGGCCCCCGCCTCGGGCGGAGGAGGGGCGCGATGCTCACGGAGAACAGCTCCCCGATCGCGGCGGCGGTCGTCACGACGATCTCGATGATGATCTTCACGATGCTTGGCGTCACGATTCCCGCCTTCACCGCGCCGATAGTAGCGGTCCTTGGCATCGCGATTTCCGCCCATCACGATCTTGAACATAGTTGCCGTGATCTCGTCGAGATCCACCTCAGCCGCCGTGCAAGGCTTCGACGTGGTCAGCTGCAGCCGCATGGGCCGACCCTGGACGAAGTCGAGAGCCTCGAAGCGGCCTTGCTTGAAGAAGATGGGCTTCTTGTTCGTCACACGCTCCACGATGTGATTTACCGTGGCAAGGTCGGGAAACTCCAACTCCACGCTGTGCCCCTTTGGGTGGGTGTTGGCCAGAATGCGATGGCAACGCACGCATGCATCCTCGTCCTCCTGATCCTCCCCGCGCCTGGCAAGGGCGCGCGCACGTTCATCACTGCCCTGTGCGGGCCCGGGGCCATCGTCGGCGTCCCGGCGTAGACCTGGCGCAGGCATGCTCTTGGGTCGAGGATTCATAACGATCCGCCCTGGAGCATCGGCTCGGCCCTCCACCGGATGCCTCTGGGCAGGCACCGACTGGGGAGCGCGGCGCCATGGGGCGCGGCCACGACGCTCCTCGGCACTGCCTGCCATGCCAACCCAGTGGATGACCGGTCCATGCACCTGCCTTGGAGCCGGCGGCTTCGCAGAGCTCCGCTGGTTGGGCGACGCTGGCTGGCCACTCTTAGGCCCGGTCTTGTTGTACGGCTCGCGCTCGCCACTCTTCACCTTGGGGCGCTCCGGGTCGCCGCGCCAGTGGCCGGGCTGATCGCAGTCAGCACACCGGCTGTTAGCCTTGCGCTGGTCCGTCGGCTTGCGACCAGCCTGGAAGGAGCCGCTGACGTTGATCTTCCCGGGGCCCCGCTGCCGAGGGGCAACGAACCCGCGCTTCTGACGCTGCACTGCCGTCTTCTGCTTGGCCCTCCAACCGGCCAAGAACGCCTCTTGGAGATCCTCCGTCGCCTCGTACTCCTCGTCATCAGGCCCGTCGTTGTCCGACGCCAGCTCCTCTTCGACCTCGGCGCCGTCCTCGAAGATGATCCCCTCGCCGCTCCGGAGTCTCCATCGTCCTGTTCATCTGCTTCATCTTCGTCGTGCTGCGCCTCCTCCAGCGTGCACGGAGTCTCCATCGTCCTGTTCATCTGCTTCATCTTCGTCGTGCTGCGCCTCCTCCAGGTCGCCGTCGTGTTCATCGTAGTTTTCACCGTTCTCCACCTCGTGCACATGCTGGCCAGGACGTCCTCGAAGCACGTATGGCCTACGAGCCATGGGAGGGTGCGGATAGCGACCGCCCGAGCTCCCGGAGGAGTGCCCGTGCTCACGCTGCGCCGCCACAAACGGCGAGCGGCGAGGGAGCACCGAGCGCTTCTCCGTGTCGTGCACCTTCGAGTAGGCTGCCTTCAGCACGACCTCCATCCGCTTCGAGTCGTAGATGCCGCCGCAATTGAAGAGCACCTGCGCTCGCTCCTTTTGCGACAGCCCAGCGCCACGGAGCATCTTGCTCGCCAGCGCGCGATCGCTGATCGCTGACGCGGGGTCCTCGAGCTGCAATTCCATGCGCTTCTTCCGA
>CAUYUJ010007313.1:282040-287040 GCA_963575745.1 Prorocentrum cordatum
AGACGACGACTACTGCTACTACTACGACTACGTGCGACTACTACTACTACTACTACTACTACTACTACTACTACTACTACTACTACTACTACTACTACTACTACTACTACTACTACTACTACTACTACTACTACTACTACTACTACTACTACTACTACTACTACTACTACTACTACTACTACTACTACTACTACTACTACTACTACTACTACTACTACTACTACTACTACTACTACTACTACTACTACTACTACTACTACTACTACTACTACTACTACTACTACTACTACTACGACTACTACTATCACTCCTACTCCTACTCCGACCTATTCCTACTACAACTACTACAACTGCTACAAGTGCTACCGCCTCTTCTGCCGCCACTGGCGCCGCCATTGGAACTGCTGCCGCTAGAGTATTGCTGCCACGACTGTTCCTGTCGGATGAGGGGAAGGGGGGAGAGGAGTGAGGGGAGAGTTCCAGTGGAGGGGGCGGGGACAGGAGGTGCGCGAAAAGCTGGCCTTCACCTCCCAAGGCAGCAGGCGCGGGAACAGCACGTTCCCAATCATCAGCGGGACGGCGTAGGGCATGTACTCGCGCATAAGCTCGACCTCTGACAGGAAGATCAGGCTACGAGCAGCAGCAGGGGAAGGACGACGAGGACTGGCACTCTTCATGTTTCGCACACCCTCGCAAACTCATGCACACGGCAATTTTCGGGATGAGGGACTTGGGGGCTGCGACAGCGGACTCCCGACATGAGCCATACTGCGACAACACGGATCGCGCGTCGTTTTACTATCTTGGTGGTGATGGTGATGGTCATTTACCGCGCTCGGAGAAACACGACCACACGGCACGGAACGCTTCTATCAAGCATGCCCTACCTCTCTCATATCGTCGAACTCTGGCTGCTGCCATGGACTTCCTGCCCTCCCATGCGCTTACCAAGGACCTCCCGGCTTAGTCATTTCCAGATCGCGCTGGAATCGAACACATCGTACCAAACGACCACGTCATCCTTTCCAGGACTGGCGCATATGGTGTCGAGTCCCGAGGTCTCCCCTTCAGGCAGACACAGTGGAGAAGGGCGCCACAGCGCAAGATCGCCAGGCTTTTGTGAGGCGGAGCAGCAATCAAACGGGGCGAGGCGGTGCCAACGAGTAAGGCTGGAAGGCAAGGGCCTCGCAACGTCGCCACGCGTTTACCTTACTGACGGGCCTCACTCACGGTGGCCATTCAGGAGAATGTGTTAGCCGCGTCGAGCCGTGGCAACAATGAGACCCCCCCTGGGCAAACAATGAAGAACGCAAGCGCGAGGAGAGACGTGACAATGAGTAGCGGCGCAGCCTTATACACGATCTCCTCGCGCCCAGCGACGCACTCGGAGGTGGCCGACGCACCCAACTGCTCGAGGGTCTTCACAGTGCGCAAGTGACCTGCGACCCATCTCGGGGGCGGCCTGCTCTGCTTTCTTCCCCTCCTCACCCATCTTGTCTGAGCGTCGTCCTCCTCTTCCTTCTCCTCCCTCGTCCTCCTCCTCCTCCTCCTCCTCCCTCATCCTCACCGTCCTCCCCAGGTCACCTTACTTCGCGCATCGCGCCCCGCGATGCGCGACGCACGGTTGTCGTCGCGCCCTCGCACTGCCCCCCTGGAGAATGGAGAGTGGCTCCTCTCCAACAAAAGGCTGCGAGGCGCGACGCGCGACTCTCTTCGCGCCCCTGGGGGGCGACCCAGCGGACTCCTCCTCCCCGTCCTCCTCGCTCCTCGTCCTCGTCCTCGTCCTCCCCGCTCACGGCTCCTGATCGGGAGCGGCCAAGAGGGGGGTGTCCAAGAGGGGGGGTGCAAATCATGGCCGGCGGCATGTGCGCGGCCCAGCGGGGGGGCCGGGAACTGATGACACAAGAAGTGGCGCCCTGAAATCTGGATAAATATCATGGCCCCCGCCATGATAGCCACCCCCCCTAGTCATCACCCCCCCCTTTTCCGCCCCCGACCTGATCTGGCTGCACTGCCAGGCCTCGTGACGGAGGCAGCACGCCCCCCGGCCCACCCCCTGACGAACGAGCAACACACACCCATACCCATAGGGGGTCGTTGAGATGCGGGTTGTCGGACCCTGGGGAACGCTCCCGTTCGAGCGGGGACCCCCATCCGACAACACGCACCCATAGCCCTCTCCGACCCCCCTATGGGTATGGGTGTGTGTTGTTGGTTCGTCACCCCCCGCCGAACCGTGGGCGCGTGCAGGGAGGCCACGTCCGGGCGAGCGCGCCGCGCGGCGGGGCGGGAACGGGAGCGCCGGGGGGCGGGGAGGGCGGCACGGCTCTGAAGGGGCCCAGGGACACACAAAAGAAGTACAGACAACTGTGGGAGATCGTGGGCTGTGGGTGCTGGGCGCTCGGCAAGCGCGAGCCACTAAGAAAGTCCTGCAAGTGCTGCGAGTGATTATGGTGTTGTTATTGGTGTACGCCGAACGGTGGTTTATCCCGTGATGTGAGGCGAAGCTCGACCATGTGGTTCGCTGCGCGTTGTAGAGTCAATGGTGGTTCGGTGTTGGAGAGGTGTTGCGCAGTAGTGGTAGTAATGCTGGCGAAAACTGCAAGGACACGGACTTGCTCAATCTGGTGCTATTGTCCGCTGCCGAATCGCCGTCGCTCTGGTGCTGTGCGTGGTGCTGCTCTGGTGCGGGTGGACGTGCGGTCGGTTGGTGTCACCATGCCGAGTGCGGACCATGATTCCGGGCGCCTCCACGCGCCGCCATGAAGCCGCCTGAAGGCGGCGGAGGAGGAGGAGGAGGAGGAGAAGGAGGAGGAGAAGGAAGAGGAGGAGGAGGAGGAGGAGAAGGAGGAGGAGGAGGAGAAGGAAGAGGAGGAGGAGGAGGAGGAGGAGGAGGAGGAGGAGGAGGAGACCAAATCTAACAGCGCTGGCCGCCAAGCCGCCCCACAAAGGCGACGATCG
Source organism: Prorocentrum cordatum (assembly GCA_963575745.1). Classification (NCBI taxonomy): domain Eukaryota; class Dinophyceae; order Prorocentrales; family Prorocentraceae; genus Prorocentrum; species Prorocentrum cordatum. Next base: position 285,002 of record CAUYUJ010007313.1, read on the forward strand.
GTGCTCCCCCCCTGGCCAGACCGCTCTGGACACGCAGCACCCCGCGCCTCGGGCCCCGCGCGGGGGTGGGAGCCGCCGCGCACAAGAGCGGCCCTTCCTCTCCTCTCTGCTCGGCCGCAGCGCACTCGGCTGGTGTGCGTGGGCGGCGAGCGAGGGGGGGGGAAGTGAGAAGGAGAAGGCCTTCTCGGAAGGCTCGGGAGCCCCGCGGCCTTCTGAAGAGGTTTCTGAGCCTCCCCCGAAGACGAGGGCTGATGAGAAGTCCCGCCGCCTTCTGAGAAGGCCTTCTCCTTCTCGCTTCCCCCCCTCGCTCGCCGCCGATACATATATATATATATAGATAGAGAGAGAGAGATGCATGTATGTATGTATATATAGAGTATATCACACATATATGTGCCACATAGTGTGGTTCGTGTACTTGCTGCGTGCGTCTCGTGGTGCTGCTACGGGTGATTCCGGCAGAGTTGGGCGACATGGCGGGCTTGGCCCTGTCTGAGTCGCCACTGGGTCCTTGTCGTGTGGTGGTGGTCGCCTCTACGAAAGCGTTCGCGAGCTCGGATGCTGGACATTCTTGCACCAGAGCTGAGATCCAGGCTCCAGTGTGGTTGCACCCGCGTGAGGTCGGGTGACCTCGGCCGCTCGTGCCCCATCGTGCCCCTTCCCTCGTTTTCCCTCCCTGCTCGTCCCTCCACCGATCACTCCCCACGCCCATCCCTCCTCTCATGCTCCCCTCCTTTCGCCCTCACTGCAACAAGCCCAGACCATGTCCCCTTCACCTCACCCTCTAGGCCTCCCCGATGGGGTCGGAGTAGATGGGGTCGGAGGATTGCGCCGCATCGCCGATGCATTGGCGGTGCGGCTCGACGTGGAGCCCGTTCTTCTCCACGCGGACGTCGCCGCAGCATGGTGATGTCGCCGATGCATCGGCGATACGGCGCGATCCTCCAACCCCATCGACTCGGACCCCATCTGGGAGGCCTCTACATCCCCTCGGGGTAGGGGGGGAGGGGGAAGGCTTCTTAGAAGGAGGCTGCTTCTTAGCAGGCGCCTTGCCCTACATCTGCAGACGAGGCCCGCGCCTTTTGAGAAGCAGGGGCGCTTCTAAGAAGCCTCCCCCCCTCCCCCACACCCCCCGCTGCGCGAGGCCGATCCCTCCCTTGGAGGCCTGGAAATGGGCACCAACACCAACGCAGGGGATTGCCTCCACATGGGGAAGATGATCCTAGATTTCGGTGTTGGTGGCAATATTTCGGTCACCTTGGAAGCCAGAATAATACCACCACCACCACCACCGAGATCGGGACCTTCTTCCCTCGGTAGATGCACACCGCCGACATTGGTGTGGGTGTCAATCTCCAGGCCTGCGAGCTCCCGGACTCAGGTGGGCGGTGGAGGTGAAGCCCATGAGCGACACCATGTGCGACACGCCGAAGTTGGCCGACGTCTCCCCTCTCCCGCCCAGGGAGCAGGGGCAGCAAAGGGGCGGCCGCGGCCTCTCGAGAGAGGGGGGGAGCGCGGGGGGAAAGGGCGGGAGCGGACAAGAGGGGGGTGTCCAAGAGGGGGGAGCGGACAAGAGGGGGGTGTCCAAGAGGGGGGAGCGGACAAGAGGGGGGTGTCCAAGAGGGGGGAGCGGACAAGAGGGGGGTGTCCAAGAGGGGGGAGCGGACAAGAGGGTGGGGAGCGGACAAGAGAGAGGGAGGCGGGAGCGGACAAGAGGGGAGCGGACAAGAGGGGGGAGCGGACAAGAGGGGGGTGTCCAAGAGGGGGGGGGGTGCAAATCATGACCGGCGGCATGTGCGCGGCCCAGCGGGGGGGCCGGGGAGGTAATGAAATAAGAAGAGGCGCCACGAAATCTGGGGAAAAATCATGGCCCGCGCCATGAAATCCCCCTCCCCCCCTAGTCATCACTCCCCTCTTTTCCGCCCCCGAGAAGAGGAGCGGAGGAGGGGAAGGAGAGAAGGCCCGGGGAGCAGGATCGGCGGTGCGGCGAGGGGGGGGAGCAGGAAGGAGAGGGCCCTCTGAGGAGGCGGCGGGGCTTC
>CAUYUJ010007313.1:292040-299540 GCA_963575745.1 Prorocentrum cordatum
CGCCCGTGCCGCCCGCGCCGTCGCCGCGCCGCCCGCCGCCATCCCCGCCCGTCGCCGCCCGTGCCGCGCATCGCCGCTCGTCGCCGCCCGTCGCCGTCGCCGCCCGTCGCCGCCATCCCCGCCCGTCGCCGCCCATCTCCGTCGCCTTGGGACCATCGCTGCCACATTGCAGCCGTGCCGCCCGTCGCCGTCGCCGCCCGTCGTCGCCATCCCCGCCCGTCGCCGCCCGTGCCGCCCGTCGCAGCTCGTCGCGCCGCCCGTCGCCGCAATCCCCGCCCGTCGCCGCCCGTGCCGCCCGTCGTCGCCCGTCGCGCCGCCCGTCGCCGCAATCCCCGCCCGTCGCCGCCCGTGCCGCCCGTCGTCGCCCGTCGCCGTCGCCTCGGGACCATCGCCGCAACATCGCAGCAGTGCCGCCCGTCGCCGCCCGTCGCCGTCGCCGCCCGTAATCGCCATCCCCGCCCGTCGCCGCCCGCGCCGCCCGTCGCAGCTCGTCGCCGCCCGTCGCCGTCGCCGCCCGTCGCCGCAATCCCCGCCCGTCGCCGCCCGTGCCGCCCGTCGTCGCCCGTCGCCGTCGCCGCATCGATGCACCGCATGGATTGCAGGACGTGGGTTGCATCGCACACATTGCACAACATGTATTGCACCGCGTGGGCTGCCTTACGTAGGTTGGCACCGCATGGGTTCCTAAATCTGAAATTATATCATCCCAGCCAGGCCGGATTCCCCCCCGGAGGTTCCCTTGTAAAAAACACTATGCGGTGACATGTTTTGTTCTAACATAGCACTTTTTCGCGAACCCCTTGCAAAAAATTGACGAGGTGCACACGCGCGCGTCGCCGCGCGCGCATGCCGAAATCCTTCAAAAACCTTCGGTGCTGGAAGGATTTCGCAATCGAGTTCCCCAAAAACATACAAAAGCACAGGGTTTCGCAACACTGACTTGCTAAAAAAGTTTCCGCGCGAGCTCTTGCGAAATCTTGAGAAAACCATAGATTGTTCAAGACTTTCACAAAATCAGATTAAACGGGCTTCGCGCGCGCGCATGTCGAAATCTGTCGAACGCCCTTGCGCGTGTGCCGTCGCGAGAATCCTCTGCCAAAAATGGGACGAAGTGCAGACGCGCGCGTCGTCGCGCGCGTACGCCGAAAACCTTCAAAACCCATCGGTTTCGGAAGGATTTCAAAATCTTGTCGAAAAAACCCACAAAAACCCAAGGTTTCGCAACACGCATTTTCAACAAAAGCGTGCGCGCGCGCTCTTGCGTCGTCGTCGTTGTCGTCGTCCTCCCTCCTCCCTCGTCGTCGTCATCGTCGTCGTCGTCGTCGCCGTCGTCGTCCTCTGTCTTTCCTCATCGGCGTCGTCGTCGTCTTGGCGTCGTCGTCGCTTCCGTCGTCGTTGTCGCCGTGGTCGTCCTTCCTCCCTCGTCGTCTTCGTCGGCGTCTCGTCGTTGTCCCTCCTATTTCGTCGCCGTCGTCGTCGTCGTCGTCGTCGTCGTGGTCTTCACTCCTCCCTCGTCGTTATCCTCCTCCGTCGTCGTCGTCGTCGTCCGTCGTCGGCGTCTCGTCGTCGTCCCTCCTATTTCGTCGCCGTCGTCGTCGTCTTCGTCGTCGTTGTCGTCGTCGTCGTCTTCCCTCCTCCCTCGTCGTTGTCGTCGTCGGCGTCGCCGTCCTTCCTCCTTCTTCGTCGTTCGCGTCGTCGCCGTCTTCCCTCCTCCATCGTCGTTGTCGTCGTTGTCGCCGTCGTCGTTGTTTCTCCTCCCTCGTCGTCGTCTCCGTTGGCGACGTCGTCGTCGTCTTCGTCGTCGTCGTCGGCGTCGGCGTCGTCGTCGTCGACGTTGACGTCGGCGGTGTCGTCGTAGTCGGTGTTTGCGGCGCCGTCGTCGTCGTTGTCGTTGTCGCTGTCGTCGTCGGTGTCGTGGCCAAGTGCCATGTGGTACCTACCGTCACGGTCTTGTCTTAAGAAGTCTTGCGACCAAGTTGCGGGTGGGAGGGTGGGATGTTTGCACGAGCAGTAGAGAGGACAGCTTCAAGACGGTCAAAGCGGATTGCACCGCATAGACTGTATTACATAATTACATCGCGTACTTTGCACCACATAGGCTGCACCGCATACTTTGCATGACATAGGTTACATCGAATACCTTGCACCACATGTATTGCACCGCATATAGTACAATAACCTACTGTTGGGTCCACGTTGGTTAACAGTGTTCTAATTGCATCCGATTATAGTACAAACAGTCTGGGGCTTCTTGATGCCGAGGTGTACGTATGTGGCACCATGATCATCCAATCATCGTATTTGGCACCATGACCATCCAATCATTGTATTTGGTTCGATCACCTTTGGCTCTACACGCAACCCACATGCGGCAATCTACAAGCTGACTAACTGTCGACCCTCCGCTGTTTTTCCATATGCGACTCCACACCCGTCACAAAGCGTCTGGCGCCACACCGCGAACCAAAACGCCGCCGGGTGAACTAATGACACTGTGCAAACCCACCTCCCATATGCGAACTTGTGCATGTAATAACCCGTTGTCTGGGGAAGAAGGCGAGCCAAGGGGGAAAGAGGGAGGAGGCATCAGCAGAGGAAAAAACATTGTCGCGGGCAGATGAGGGAAGAAAGCATAATAAGTGAAACGAAAGGCTGGTGCCAAACGGCATGAGTAGCTGAGTAGCACCAGCACGCACACACACACACACACACACACGCACACCCACACACACACACACTCTCACAAGCAAATGCCTACGCACGCACGCACGCACGCACGCGTCGCGGCAGAATATACGCGTTCTCCGACGAGAAAAGTGAAACGACTGGCACGCAGACGATTCGAACACCGCACCTCCAGCTTGAAGTCAACATGAGCCTCTCGTCAGAGCTGCAACGCAGCCCACAGTTGTACCTTTGGGTGGAAATCGTTAAATGCCCAGTTGAGCTCACCCCCTCTCGAGCTGGCACCCTACGACGGCTCTGAAAGCATTTAAGAACCCCAAGAACCCCGAAGCGCAAGAGATGAGGGCAGAACACTTCTCCCTCCAGCCCTCCCCCCTGGTCAGGCAGGACGCAGCTCCCTGGCTGAGCCCCGCCTCGAAGCGGCTCCCCGCGTTCACGTACAGCCCCAGAGTTGCCTTCATGCCCTGCGCCGACGGGGGGGGATCTGGCGGCCCCCGAAGCGCGCACGTGTGCCACAAGCGTGCACCTCTGCCCCACCAGCGCCAGATCGCAGACCATACCCTCCGCACCCCTCCTCTCATCCCACCCCGCCACACTGCACCACGCAGCGCTACCACATAGAGACCCACGGCCGCCCACGCCCACGTCTACGCGCACACGCACGCAAGAACTCAGACACAAACTGATGCGCGTGCGCATGGACAAGGGCACGAATGATGACCAACGGCAAAGCGATATCCAATTATGATGACAAACTCGAGGATCTCTTGGCCAGCTCTGAGGCGTGGTCTGGACAGGCTCGCCTGCCTCCCTATTCAGCCAGTGCCCTCTGGCTGAAGTTCATGGGTGGGCATCAGGTGAACGCACAGCAATCGCACTTCAGCCCTGAAAGCTTGCCCCTCTCACTCAGGAGCTGCATGCAAACAAGTGGCTTTTCGCACGCCCAGCAGTGCCCAGATGGGAACACATGGCAGGCCGCGGCGGTCAAATAGGAACAGAACACTTGACCATTGATCCCATTCGTAGACGCCCATCTGCATCGTTCTCTCAACCTGCCCCAGAGGGCATGCCCCCGGCTCTCGAGCAAATCTGCCCGGGGAGCGGAGGGGTGAGCCCAACCCGTCACAGGACCTGCAAACTTTCGACAAGACTGTTCCCGTCTGGCCGCAACCAGAGTGGCGAGGTCCCCGCGACAGCTCCTTCAATAGAGGCCTCCTAGATGGGGTCGGAGTAGATGGGGTCGGAGGATCGCGCTGCATCACCGATGCATCGGCGATGCACCGTGGCTGCACCGGCGACGCATCGTCGACGTCGGCGATGCATCGGCGACGTCGACGTGCAGCAAATCGGGCTCCACATCAAGCCGCATCGCCGATGCATCGGCGATGCGCAGGATCCCCCGACCCCATCTACTCCGACCCCATCTGGGAAATGGGGAACCAAAGTGGGACTATACAGGAATCAAGCAGAAGCCCGGTGAGACATGTTTGATTCGCCACGACCTCAACAGATCGACCACTCTGGCACCGCACAAGAACCATGTGAAGAGTGTTGGCGACCCAAAGGCCCCGATTCCTGAGTCACCGCAGAACCAAACACCAAGCAGGAGCCCTGTGTAAGTATAAAACTTCGCCGAGGTTCGAACATCGGAAACGACGCGGAACCGCTGATTAATCATGTGAAATCGTAAGTTTTCAATTGGATGCCCAGTGCGTGCAGGAGCGAATTATATCCACCGAAGCTGGTGGCCGGGCGTGACATTTTGTCGGCGTTGGCCTGGGGCGCTTGCCCTGCTACGGATATGCCGACACGTCGAGGCGTCTGGTCTGACGCCTGCGTTGCCCTGAAGCTGGCCTGCCGCTGGCATTCTCGCTCTACGATTCTTCGCCCTGAGCTGGGACCGTGGCGCAGTAGGAAACGAGAATGTTTGGCGCTCCGCGCGGATTTCTTGGATCCGCGCTGGACTCCCCTCCCTGGCGCTCGGGGCGCGCCAGGGGCGGCGCCGGAGGCGACGCTGGGGGGGCCCCCAGCGCGGATCCATCCGCGCGGAGCGCCAGAAGTTTACGTGGGACCGTGGCGCAGTAGGAAGCGAGAGCCGCTCCGAGCTGCTCTGCGTCTGCGAGAAGGCGCCGCGCCGCCGGACTCCGCCTCAACCAACCGCGACGCCACCACCCAGGAGGAGGAGGGGGACGAAGAGGAGGAGGAGGAGGAGGAAGAGGGGAGGGGGAGGGGGAGAGCGAGGAGGAGGAGGAGGAGGAGTGTGTGTGTGTGAAGCTCTGCAGAGAGGTGCCAGCATCTAGCAGCAGTTCGCAGCTCTGGCCTTCGCTGGACTCCTCTCTAGAGTGCGCCGCGGCTCGAAACTTGGCCGCGCGTGGCCTCGAAGGCACCCAAGCTCCCACCCACCCCCTTCAACGGCTGGGCTGCCACGTTTTAAAGACAGACAGGCCGAAGGGGCGGGGCTGTAAACGGGAAAAAGAAACAAGTTAAAGAGACCTCCCAGGCCCCAAGGACGACCGAGCGGTCAGGCTCGCTGGAGCCGCGAGGAAAACCAGGACGCCAGAGCAACAAACCTGGGTGCCGAGGCCCCGCATCCCCACAAAACGGGACGCCAAAAAGTTTCGCGGGGGACTCAGCGCTGAAGGCCCAGGAGGTTCAGGATCGCCGAAAGAGGGAGGGGAGTCTCAGACGAAGGGGTGGGGTTATTCTGACCTACTCTTGACGCTCTGGGCTCACTGGGGCTCACTAGGGGCTCAGGTCTCCTCTGGGTCGGGGGCGCGGATGGTGACGGGGTCGTAGTCTGGATCGGGAAAGGAGGTGCTCTCTGGGATCCCCGAGGTCGCAAACTTGCCGAAGGCCTCTGGGTCCTTTGTGCCCACGTCGGCCCCGAGGAAGTAGCGCCCCTGTCAGTCGTGGCCACAATCACATCCCGTCGAGGTGCAGCTGTACCAGACGGGCGTTGTGACTCGTCGGCGGTGTGCCGTGCTTGTGTACCCCTCCCAACTGCACCATTGAGCTGACCACTGTGTTCTCGAGTGTCGGAGGGTCCACTGCAATCCAGATCTTTGTCATCTCTCCGTTGTGAGTGCTTTGCATGCGGCAGTGGCGTATGTCGTCTGCGAGGATGCTGTTGGTCGGGCGCTCCTGCCTGACCTTCTGCTGATACTGCGTGAGTGCCGCCAAGTTCTGCTGCCCGATCTTTTCGCCCTGCGCGATGAGGGCGCCGACCAGCGCCATCCACACGTGCGGGTGGGGGATGCCCAGGGCTACGAGCTCGTCGACCGTCTGGCCCGACCCCAGCTGCTCGCGCTTCTCCTTCCTGATCCTGGCGGCCTCCGCGCCGTAGTACTTCGCGGTCAGCTGCATCGACTGGACCACGTCGTGCTTGGTGGGCATCTGCACGTGTCGGTAGCTGGCGGCCTCGAGTTGGTTCAGGCCCTGCTCGTGTCGGAGAGACATCCGCATCAGGACGGGGACGACGGCCTGGACCCATTCGATCGGCATGCGCTGCAAGCTGGCGACATCCTGTCGGGCCAGGCCGAAATGCGTGTCGGTGGCGTCCCAGACCATGGGGGCTGGCCCAGCCGCGGCTGCCGCGGCGGCTGCTGGTGCCTGCGGTGCCTCCACCCCTTGGCCTCCTCCTCTGCGTGAGCGGCGGGGCGCTCCTCGCTCGTTGCTGCGGGTACGATCGCCCTCTCCGCGCTGGCGGCCTCTGAGCTCTCGCTGGCGTTCTTCGGTCCCAATGCTCAGCGCACGCCCCGCGAGGTTCGACGTCAAAATGGATCTCAGGAGCGGGGGGGCGGGGACCTCTCTGATGTGGCGCTGGAGTGCCTCCAAGCTCGGGAACTCGCCTTGAGCCCTGGCGGCGTCGGTACAGAGGAGCCTCGTACGATGGACTGGGTGCGCGACTTCGGGATCTAAGCAGACGGGCAGAACAAAACCTCGGGAACTCTCAGGGCGGGCGAGTAGGGGCTGAAGTCGGCGATGCACCGTTTCATTTTCAGCGACTGCACAATCTGTCGCTTCGCAAGGACGTCCGAGGAGAAGGTCGAGGAGCAGTAGAAACACTGGTTAGTGACGACCAACTGATGGATGGGCACACGGCACCTATGAGCAGGACGATGACATTGATGGGCCTTGAGAGCCGCCTTGGAGACAAACACACAATTGCAGGGTTCACCGTTTCCAAGAGGAAGTTCACACACATAGTCTTGATGTGGTTCGGGAGCTGGCGGGGCCACTGGGGCCGAGAGGTCCTGCGGAGGCACAAGAGGACGAGAGGAGGCCTGGTCCCAATGCACCTTGCGGGGCCCAGCGGGGTCCAGACTAGCGAAGAAAGCCGCAACCCTATCCTGAGTAAAGATGTCCCTGATCGAGTGACCCTGGTCCAAGAAGAGCTCGCCCCTGGGGAGGAGCCTGAGGGTGAGGATGTCTTTCTGCATTTGGAGGGCCCACGGGTTCGCGTTTTTGTCTATCCATCCAGACTCGGTGAATACAGGCGCCCCCTGCAACGCCTCAAAGATCCCAAGCAGCGCGGCGACCGCTTGCACAGAAGACTCGGGGTACTTGGCGAGTTGTTGCCAGTACCTCAGCCTGCGTACGAGGAGCTCGGTGCGAGCGTCGGCGATGCGCAGGCGCTTGTGGACCTGTCAGGCGTGTGGAACTCGAATCTGCTCTACCCCATCGGCATATGTACGTCTAGCTACTCCCCGAAGAGCGACCTTCGCGAATCCCAAGAGGACGGTGTCCAATTTGACGTAGTCCCGCTTGGCCAGAAGGTAAGTCTCCAGGCCCGCGCAGGCCGCACTCTGCAGAACA
>CAUYUJ010007313.1:304540-309540 GCA_963575745.1 Prorocentrum cordatum
TGCTGCCCGGTCGGGCCTGAGGCAGAAGAGCCTCCTTCGAGAGCATGGGACCCTCCGCCGGCCACGACACACACAGAGCATCCAAGGGCGCCCTCCCTGGGATACACAAGAACGTCCAACAAGCACCAAGAACATCAGGGCACCCTCCCCCGAGCCGACCTCGACCCCATGCCTCGGTCCGGCTGCACCGGGTCCCGTCCTCAGGACCTCGCCCACCTGGCCATCGCTCGGACGTCCATTCCCTGTGTTTTTGTTCGGTTTCGTGCGTGCTTTTTTCGCCAAATAATCAAGGATGCTCCTCGATGATCCTCGCCGAAAGAAAAATGCACACGTCCGAGCGATGCCAAGCCACCAGACCACGCCCGTGGCGCCCCGATCACAGGACCTCGCCCGCAGGACCTCCCCCCCTCCCCACAGGACCTCGCCCACGGGACCTCGCCCACAGGAGCTCCCCCACAGGAGCTCCCCCAGGAGACCCCGCCCTCCCCGAGCCGACCTCGACCTCCTGCCTCGGCCCGCCTGTGCCAGGTCCCGTCCACGGGACCTCGCCCATCGGCGGTGGACAAACCTCCCTTTAGTAGACCTCCCCTTAGTGAAGACGGCCTGGGACCGAAATTGACGGACCTGGACCCGCAAACATGACGGCCGCGACGCCCTCTCGCGAACCGAAAACGGCCAATTCCTGAATCGACGTGCCAGGGTAGGAGGTCTGTCCACCCCCGAGCCCACGCCTCAGATCACTCCCGTGGGGCGCCCCGATCACGACGTCCCGCCCTTCGGCCGCCCCGGGTGCCGCGGTCCGGCCCCTCCGCTCGCCTCGGTTGGGGGTGGGGGGGCCTGGCTGCCCGTGGGTGGAGGCAGAAAAGCGGCATAGGGTCGAGGCGTTGACCTAAGGAACCCTAAATAAGGAACGAGGCCCCTTCAATCCACAAGTTGAACTTCGATTTCCCATCGAAAACCAAAGGACAACCCAAGGCAAACTGTGAAGCAATCAAGGAACATGGAGCCCCTCCCCAACGAAAGGGTTCCTTCTTCAGGGCCCCGACTGTAACCATGAACTTGTGGCGCTCCGCGCGGACTCCTTGGATCCGCGCTGGACCCCCCTCCCGGGCGGTGGCGGGGAGGGCGTGGCTACGGGAAGGAAAAACGCGCAGACATCAACGGTTGGCGCTCCGTGCGATTCCCTGGATCCGCGCAAGACCCCCCCTCCCTGGCGCGCGGAGCGCGCCAGGGGCGGCGCCGGAGGCGCCGCCGCGGGGGGCCCCACGGCGCCGAAAGCTTATGTTAGTGGTATCTTTTCTTCTTTGAGTGGCTGCCCATGGGGCGCCTCTGGCCATGATGGGTGCCGGGGCGTGGCCAGGGCTGCCCACAGGGCAGGATCAGTCAGCATCGAATCGGCAATTCGCCTCCTCCTCCCCCTCCTCCTCCTCCTCCTCCTCCTCCTCCTCCTCCTCCTCCTCCTCCTTGTCCTTGTCCTTGTCCTTGTCCTCCTCCTCCTCCTCCTCCTCCTCCTCCTCCTCCTCCTCCTCCTCCTCCTCCTCCTCCTCCCCCTCACTGTGCACCGGATCGGCCCGCATCGGCACAGCATCGAATCAGATCGGCTGCGCCGGGGTGCACAGCACGCACCCATCGGGAAGCAACCGGATCGTCGGAAGATCGGGATCGAAGCGGATCGGGCTGGCCAGAATCGATACAGTCGAGGCGTTGACCTAAGGAACCCTAAATAAGGAACGAGGCCCCATTTTTCATCGAAAACTGAAGGGAAACCTTAGGCAAAGTGTGAAACAATTAAGGAACATCGAGCCCCTCCCCAACGAAAAGGGTTCCTTCTTCAGCGCCCCGACTGTACCGAGTCGGATCGATCGGATCGAACTGGACCCTGCAGGATCCCACCCATAGGGTCCTTGCGTTCACTGCCCATTCCCCTTTCTCGCCCTCTTTGACTGCTTGCGGTGCACGAGGTGCTGTCGTACAGGACTTGCCTGCCGGGGATTTCGATGCTGCTGCGCTTTGCTGGTGCTATCGACGTACCATTCGGCTTGCATCGGGCGTCTTGGGCAGATCTTCTCGTGAAAGCACGCGGGCCACACGGCTCTGCCTGATAGGAGGACCTCGCACGGCTTCGGCGAGCAGCAGAATCATTGGCAGCCCGTGGGGGTCGCATCGGCAGGGCTGGTTCGCAGGCTAATCGTGCACCCGCGTGTGCAGGCGGACAGTCCTCAGGCCGTGCTTGTGAGGCACCTCGACCTAGCCCTCGCCCAGAGATCGGGGTCGCTCGCGGCTTTGCTGCACGGCAGAACTGAGGCCAGCCCACAGCGTGCGGTGGCTGCGGGGCTTGTCCGCGCGCCTGCTTGTCGACGGATGCAATCTTCAGGCCGTTCTCGAGCTTGGAGAACTCCATCTTGGGCGCCACGAGCGCAGGCTCTTGAGGATCGAGGAGGATGCTGTGGTCCTCCCAGCTGCCGCCGCGTGGAGCGGCGTTGAGGCGAGTAGGCCCAAGTGATATGGTCCGAACGCAGAACGACGGCAACCATACACCGACACCGAGGTTGGCCAGGCCAATGCTGGTCGGTGTATGATTATCTGCGTCCGACGGCGAGGATCCTACACAGGGGGCTTGTAAGAAAGGCGTGCGCGTCGCTACGATCGGGGGGGGTCCACATTTCGAAGCCGCGCGCAGACTTCAGGCCCCACCAACCCCGAAAAATCCACCCTCCAGACGGCAAAAGGACCCAATGATAGTTTGGCTCCCGCGCTGTCTCCCGTCCCCCATCCACACTGATTTCAAGCACCAGCGCAATCATCGATAAACATACGCATGGCAGCACACGTTTTGCGTCGGCGGTTAGGCAAGGGTCGCCTGCGCTGGCGGATGGATCTAACTAAACGGGGGCACCGTTGTAGCGAATTGGTCAGCATGCAAGAGAGGGGAAACGGGATAGAGCGGGCGGCCGAAGAGGACGGGAGGCAAGGCGGCATGGCAACACACACACACACACAGACGCACACACATCTCGCAAACAGGGCCCAGGACCCTCATAAGCTCATCTCCGACCTGCCTTGAGGCCTCCATTTAGTCAGCATCCTCGTGCGCCCTTTGGCAGCCTCTTGCCCGAGGCCCCTCGGCACCAGGAAAAAAACCTGCAGAGCGCATCATGTGTTGAACTGCTATACAGTCGGGGCGTTGACCTAAGGAACCTTTCAGAAGGAACGAGGTCTTTTGTTTTCATACGTTAAACTTCAAATTCCCATCGAAAACCAAGAACAACCTCTGGCGAACTGAACACACCTAAAGCGCACTGAGCCCTTCCCCAACGAAAAGGGTTTCTTCCTCAGTGCCCCGACTGTACCCCCCCTCCTCCTATCCTGCACAAGCGGACTGTGGACAACGGCCTGCATCATGCACCGCGCGGGTGCCGCAAGGTGGAGCCACGGCTCCCTTCTGGAAAGGCCCAACCGCCCCCATACTTACGCTACGACAAAAGTCCCTGCAGTGCCTGAGGCCCTGAGGCCCTGCACCCCTTCCCGAGGACGCCCCTGCAGGGCCTCTAACACGATGCCAGTCGTCGTCAGGACCATCCGAAACCGTACTCGGAGGGCCCGAGATCGACTCCAAAGATTTGGTGTATCTGCCAGCGTCGTGGGCCCCTCGGCACGTCGAGGCGCTGTAGAGTGCACGGTGCTGCCTGGCACTGTTCTGCAAGTCTTCCAGGGAACCTCTCCTGGGCATCGCTGAACCGATCCCAATCCCCACCAGCGTGGCCTGGGCCCCACCGGCTGACTCGCCCCCCCTAGATGGGGATACAGGCTGTTCCCTTCGGGTTTCGAGGGATCTGTGGTCGGACCTAGGACACAAGAACATCCTTAAGAACAGGAGACCCTCCGCCGGCAAAAACACCCCAAACCGTAAGATCACTCGAGGGTACCCTTTCCCAGGATGCACAAAAACATCCAAGAAACACGAAAAGCATTGTAGGGTACGCTCCCCGAACCGATCTCGATCTGATACCACGGTCCGACCGTATCCCAAACTAAGGTGGTGGGATGATGGAGATCGGGACGGGGATGGAGATCGGCAAAACGCTACTGATCTCCTCCGCCCTCTCCCAGCGTCTCTGCACGTGTCGCCCCCCCTCCTTCTCCTCCTCCGCCTCCTCCTCCTCCTCCTCCTTGTCCGTGTCCTCCTCCTCCTCCAACTACTCCTCCTCCTACTCCTCCTCCTCCTCCTCCTCCTCCTCCTCTTCCTCCTCCTCCTTCTGAGATTCTCTTCCTCCTCCTCCTCCTCCTCTTCCTCTTCCTCTTCCTCTTCCTCTTCCTCTTCCTCTTCCTCCTCCTTCTCCTCCACCTCCTCGTGCTTCTCCTCCTCCTCCTCCTCTCCATATTCCTCCTCCGCCTCCTTCTCCTCTTCCTCGTGTTCCTCCTCCTTCTCCTTTTATTATTCTTAGTATTATTATTCGCATTGGTATTATTATTCGTAGTCTTATTGTTAGTAGTATTATGAATTTATTAATATGAACATTATTAATATTATTATCATTCGTATTATTAGTAATAATTATCATAGTATTACTATTATTACTACTATTATTATTATGAGTAGTAGTAGTCGTAGTAGTAGTAGTAGTAGTAGTAGTAGTAGTGGTAGTAGTAGTATTACTTCGATTAGTATTAGTAGTAGTAGTAGTAGTAGCAGTAGTAGTAGTAAGATTATGAATCTCATATTCGTAGTATTCTTATTCGTATTGTTATCACCCGTAAGCTTAGTATTATTGTTAGTATTGTTCATATTAGTCTTCGTGTTATGCATCGTGCTGTTATGGTGCGTGTTCTTCTTATACGCCTTGGTATCATTCGTATTCGTCATCTTATTATTAGTAGTAGCAGTATTGTTGGTGTTACTAGTTTTGGCATTATTAGTAGTATTAATAAAAGTAGTCGTAGTAGTAGTAGTAGTAGTAGTAGTAGTAGTAGGAGTAGTAGTAGTAGTAGTAGTAGTAGTA
>CAUYUJ010007313.1:314540-339540 GCA_963575745.1 Prorocentrum cordatum
TCGCAGTGTGTTGCGTAATCGGCTGGCTCGTTTCACGACAGTGTGTTGCTCGTCCACTGTTTGCCTTCTGCTGTGCGTAGCGAGTTTCGGACGGATTTGGTGTATCATCGCTCTCGCAAAGGTTTCCTCGTCAGCCGCCACAAGTCATGCTGGTGAGTTTCGCCCGGACTTGATGTCTTGCTGCTCTCGCAAAGGCTCCCACTTCAGTCGCCACAGGTCAAGCTGCCGAAAGCGTGCACACCTCTGGCGGCAATTCGCTCCAGCGAAAACTGACGACAGCGTGAAAGTTGACTCCACCCACCGATTTTTCTCTTGTCGCCAAGCGAAGACTGTTCAACGTTCGAACTGTTCTGAACCTAGCAGCAGCCCCCTCACACCTGATACGCTCTCGGCCTGCTTCCTACTTGATGAGCCCGATGGCGAAGAGCAGCGCCAGCGCAACGACGAGCGCGCAGATCGCCACCGACTCCCTCAAGGCGGGATGCAGGAGGAACACGCCGCGCAAGTCATCGACCACTTATGACTCTTCGGGGCACAGCAGGATCCCAGCTGACTCGAGGCGCCTGGAAAGCCTCGACGATGTCCAGACACGAAGCACCGAAGCCCTCGAGGATGTGGCCGTGTAAGCGCGCAGGGGCAGCGCATGTGCGGGCCAACTAAATTGCGGGTGCAAGCGTGCAAACCACCAGAATACTCCTTGAGTTTCCCGCCGCGCGAAAGAAAAAAGGCATTGAACCCGCAGCGCCGCCCCAAAAACAGGACCCACAGGGCGCGCCAGGGAAGGCAGGCGGGCAACCCGACAGCCCAGCACGGCCGAACTCGGGGCTTGCGCTGCCAGTAGCCTCGTGCCGAAAGCGACGAACCCCCTCGATATTCCAGCCCGCGTCGGCGTCGGGCAAGCGGAGAGGATGAGCTCTGGCAGTCAGCGCTGACGGATCGGCTCGCGCATGCTCTAAGCTGGCAGCAACCCGCCCGCCTGGCCCGGCGGAACCCCTGGGGGCAGGCGAAGCTGGCGCAGACGGCTACGCGCGGGGCCGACAAGCTTTGGGACCCACAGGTGGGGCCCAATATTGGTTGTGAGAGCAGGAGCCCGCGGGCGGGGTTCCCGCGCAGTGACCCTGGCCTGCTCGGTCAGGGGGGATCGCGGCGCGGGAATGGCGGTCAGGCAACGCTGTCAGATGACGCTGATGTCAATGGGGAGGTTCGGCGGCTCGTCGGCGACGACCCCCGCCTTCGCCGCGTGGAATCCCACCCCGTGGAAGGTTTTCGTCGGCCACATGTAATTTCAGGGGGCGCAGCAAAATCCAGAGTCGACAAGCGAAAAACCCCAGCTAACTCGGGGCGCCAAGAAGCCCTCAATGATGTCTGGACACAAGGCGCCGGAAACACGAGGATGCGGCCGCGTCGGTGCGGGATAAGCACGCCAGACTCGCCAGCCCCCCACAGGTTGGGGCGGCGCAGGCGCGGGACAACTAAATTGCGGGTGCAGCTGTGCAACTACTCCTCGAGTTCCCCCGCGCGAATCGTTGAACAAGGCATTAAACCCGCGGCGCCAGCCCCTTGGGGCGCGCCAGGGAAGGCAAGCGGGCAACCCAAAGGCGACCAAACCCCTCGATACTTCAGCCTGTGTCGAGATCGGGCACGCGCAGAGGATGAATTCGCACATGCTCTAAGCTGGCAGCGACCCGCCCGCCCCAGCCCAGCGGGGCCCCGGGGACGGGCAAGACTGGCACGCGCGGAAATGCCCGGGGCCGAAACGCCTTCGGACTCACAGGCGGGGCGTCGGTGCCCATGGGGAGGTTCGGCGGTTCGTCGGCGACGACTTCCACCTTCGCCGCGTGCAGGCCCGCCCCGTGGAAGGCGCCGTCGGCCACTTATATTTAACGGGGCGCAGCGGGATCCATATTCGACAAGCGAACAGCCCCAGCAAACTCGAGGCGCCCATGGGGCCCTCGATGATGTCTCACGAGGCGCCGGAAACCCTCGAGGACGCGGACGTGTCGGGGTGGGATAAGCACGCCAAACTCGCCGGCCCCCCACAGGTTGGGGCGGCGAACGCGCGGGCCAACTGAATTGCGGGTGCAAGTGTGCAAAGCGTCGGACTACTCCTCGAGTTCCCCCCGCGCGAGTCGTTAAAAAAGGGATTCAACCCGCGCGGCGCCAGCCCCTGAGGGCGCGCTAAGGAAGGCAGGCGGGCAACCCAAATGCGACTAAGCCCCTCGATATTCCACCCTGCGTCGACGTCGGGCAAGCGCAGGGGATGAATTCGCGCATGCTCTAAGCTGGAAGCGACCCGCCCGCCCCGGCCTGGCGGGGCGCCGGGGCAGGCGAGACTGGCGCCAACGGAAATGCACGGGGCCGAAGCGCCTTCGGACTCACAGGCGGGGGTCCAGCGCTGGTCGTGAGAGCGAGAACCCGCGGGCAAGGTACCCGCGCAGCGATCCTGGCCTGCTCTGCCAGGGAGGATCGGCGCCCAGGAATGTCGGTCAGGCCGCGCTGTCGTAGATGCATGGCGTTGGTGTCCATGGGGAGTTTCGGCGGGCAGTCGGCGACGACTCCCGCCTTCGCCGCGTGGAGGCCCACCCCGTGGAAGGCGTCGTCGGCCTCTGGTAACTCCATGGGGCGCAACAAAATCAGAATTCGACAAACGAAAACTCACTAGTCAGCGACTCGAGGCGCCAAGAAGCCCTCGGTGATGTCTGGACACGAAGCGCCGGAAACCCGATGCTGCGGCCGCGTCGGGGTGGGATATAGCACGCCAGACTCGCCGGCCCCCCACAAGTTGGGGCGGCGCATGCACGGGCCAACAAAATTGCGGGCGCAAGTGCGCAAAGCGTCGGAATACTCCTTGAGTTTCCCCCTCGCGAATTGTTGAAGAAGGCATCAAACCCGCGGCGCCAGCCCCTTGGGGCGCGCTTGGGACGGCAGGCGGGCCACCCAACGACCAGCACGGCCGAACTCCAGGCCGGCGCGGTCAGTAGTTTCGCGCCGTCGGCGACTGGGCCCCTCGATATTCCAGCCTGCGTCATCGTCGGGCAAGCGCAGAAGATGAATTCGCGCATGCTCTAAGTGGCAGCGACCCGCCCGCCCCGGCCCGGCGGGGCCCCCGGGGCCGGCGAGACTGGCGCAAACGGAAATGCACGCACGGGGCGGAAACGCCTTGGGCGAAGCACCCGCGCAGTGATCCCGGCCTGCTCTGCCAGGGGGGATCGCCGCGCGGGAATGGCGGTCGGGCCGCGCTGTCATAAATGACGTTGGTGTCCATGGGGACGTTCGGCGGGCAGTCGGCGACGACTCCCGCCTTCGCCGCGTGGAGGCCCACCCCGTGGAAGGCGTCGTCGGCCCCTGGTAACTCCGTGGGGCGCAACAAAATCAAAACTCGACAAACGAAAACTCACTAGTCAGCGACTCGAGGCGCCAAGAAGCCCTCGGTAATGTCTGGGCACGAAGCGCCGGAAACCCGAGGCTGCGCCCGCGTCGGGGCGGGATGGGAACGCCAGACTCGCCGGCCCCCCACAATGTTGGGGCGGCGAACGCGCGGGCTAACAAAATTGCTGGCGCAAGTGTGCAAAGCGTCGGAGTACATCTCGAGGTTCCCCCCGCGCGAAGTTACACCCGCAGCGCAAGCCCGCGCCCAGACCCGCGGGGCTCGCCAGGGAAGGCAGGCGGGCAACCCGACAGCCCAGCACGGCCGAACTCGGAGCTAATTGCGGCCAGTAGCCCCGCGCAGAAGGCGACTACGCCCCCCGATTTTCCAGCCCGCGTCGACGTCGGGCAAGCGCAGGGGATGAGCTCTGGCAGTCAGCGCTGCCGGATCGGCTCGCGCATGCTCTAAACTGGCAGCGACCCGCCTGCCCAGGCCTGGCAGGGCCCCTGGGGGCAGGCGAAGCGGCGCACACGATTACGCGCGGGGCCGTAAGCTTTGGGACCCAAAGGTGGGGGCCCAGTATTGGCTGTGAGAGCGGGAACCCGCGGGCGGAGCCCCCGCGCGGCGTTCCTGGCATGCTCTGCCAGGGAGGATCGCCGCGCGGGGCTGGCGGTCAGGCCGCGCTGTCGTAGATGGCGTTGGTGTCCATGGGGGGGTTCGGCGGGTCATCGGCGACTTCTCCCACCTTCGCCGCGTGGGGGCCCACCCCGTGGCAGGCGTCGTCGGCCACTCGCAATGACGCGGGGCACAGCAATATCCAGATTCGACAAGCGAAAAGACCCAGCTAACTCGAGGCGCCCAGGAACCCTCGATGATGTCTGGACACAAGGCGCCAGAAACCCGAGGGCGCGGCCGCGTCGGCGTGGGATAGGCACGCCAGACTCGCCGGCCCCCCACAGGTTGGGGCGGCGAACGCGCGGGCCAACTAAATAAATGGCGGGTGCAAGTGCGCAAAGCGTCGGAGTACATCTCGAGGCCCCCCCCGCGCGAAGCAAACGCAACATTACACCCGCAGCGCCAGCCCTCGCCAAGACACGCGGGGGTCGCCAGGGAAGGCAGGCGGGCAACCCGACAGCCCAGCCCAGCACGGCCGGGGCAATTCTTGTGGACCAGCAAGAACTACCCTGGCCGCAGGCTGCACTAGAAACAAGTGCTTCCTCACAAGCAGCGCAAGAGCACTCTTCGGGCCCATCCACAATGAGGGCACGGGATGGGAGAAGGAGGAATGGGGTAGGATGCGCCAGGTCGCGCTGCCACTTGGGCCCCGCCGCGGCCTGGCTCCCGCCGGGCCCCCAGCTACAAGATCCGGCGCGGTCTTTCCAGTCCGCTTGAACACCGGCCAGAGTTCGCGCAGACAGCACTGTCGCGAGCAGCTGCTGTAGGTCGGAGGCTGCCTGTCCAGAGCGCGCGGCGAAGCGCAGGCCTCGACAGGCGAAGTGACAAGGGGAACAAGAGGAGGGGCAACGGGAGAAAAGGAGAAAAAACGGCGAACAGACGCCAACAAGCTGGAGGGGAAGGGCAGCAAAAGCAACGACACGCAAAGATGGGGCGGACGAAAGGGGCGTCGTGGATCTGCAGGTTGGCGGCTGCGGTCGTGGCATCGCTCGATGTTCGCGACTGCGGGGGGCGGCTGCCGGGGCAGGGGTGGTCGCGGCTGCCGCCGAAGCAGGCAGCGCCTGCGGGGGGCGGCTGCCGGGGCAGGGGTGGTCGCTGCTGCCGCCGAAGCAGGCAGCGCTGGCTGCTCCGAGCCGGGGGGCTGACGGTCTGGCCGCGGGCGCTCTGCCGCTGGCAGCTGCAGCGCATGGCCTGCCGCGGCGCGCCCCACTCAGCGCAGGGGTGGCGGGCGGCTTTCCCTCCCGCGCGTCCGCCGCGGCCTCCGCCAGAACGGCCCGCCCGGGGCACGAGCGAGCGCCACCAGCAACGCAAGGACGCGAGGGGCGCTGGCCGCGCTGGAGATGCGCGCCGCGCTGCGCCAGTTGCGTGCGCCAGTCGCTCTTGCCGGGCTCGCCCGCTGTGCCCCCCCCCATCCCGCTTCCGGCCCTCGCCGGCGGAGGCAGGTCCTGCCCTCCTGGCCCCGCGCAGGGGGTGGGCCGACGGGCGCGAAAAAGAAACAGGATCGACAAGCCAGTCTGGTTGCTTAGGGCGCAAGCGCGCCGCCTGCTCTGCAAGGACGTGGGCGGCAACGGCCACACTGCGCCTGCGCGCTGCTCCGTAGAGCTGCCACATCTGCCCTCTGAGTGTTTGGTGGCAGCGCCAGGGCGCGCCGCTGCGCGGCCCCACCCGATGCCCGGGGGGGCAGCGCCGACGAGATCCTCTGGGTTAGCAGGGTTGTGCAGAGCGCTCGTCGGGCGCGCCGCTGCCCCCCCCCCCCCCCCCTCTTTGGACAGAGAGAACCAGGCCCCGCCGCCCAGGTTTCGTTTTGTGGAGGCCTGCTGCCCGCATGGCCGCGAGGGCCGATTCCAGGCGGGGCGCTGCTGCCCCCCCGCGGCGCAGACGTGCCAGCGAGTGGCCCCCGCAGACATCCAGCACGCAGTCTGGCAGACTAGTTCGTTGCTCTCCTGTCGAGGAAGCGGCGGGTTGGCGCCCCCACAATTTGGTCTTTGAGGCGTTGTCC
This sequence comes from Prorocentrum cordatum, assembly GCA_963575745.1. Lineage (NCBI taxonomy): Eukaryota > Dinophyceae > Prorocentrales > Prorocentraceae > Prorocentrum > Prorocentrum cordatum. The sequence continues at coordinate 320,582 of CAUYUJ010007313.1, forward strand.
AAAACTGCCCCCGCTGGGGGGCGCGCCGCTTTCAATTCTCTGTATGGCGGGTCGGGTGTGGTGGAGTCTCGCTGCGCTGTTAGCGGGGGTGTCGCCTCTGAGTGCGCAAACGGATCATGGGGCCTTATGTTTACACCTTCTGGAGGTGTAGGAAACGATAGATGCATCTCGATTCTGTCTTTGTTCAACCTTAGACTGCAACAATCAACATATTGCTATATCATCTATGATGATTGCGCTGTCTGCTGACTGGCAGAACTGCTTAGATAACTGAGATGTTCGAGATTCCTTGTGAGCATATAACATTGCTGACTCCTGCCCGTCTGAACATTTCGAGTAGTTGAACGGTCTGCAGCGAGGGGCTGGGAGCCCCTGGGAACGCCTGGGGCGCCGGCCAGTAGCAGGGGCGCGCCTGGGAGTGCTTGGGGGTTGGGTGTGTGTCGGAGCGTGTGGGAGCGCGTGGGAGTGCACGGGAGCGCTTGGGGGCGCTGAGGGCGCCTGGGCTGCCATAAATCTCCTGGGAGCGACTGGGGGCGCTCGGGGGCGTCTGGGGGGCGCTTGAGGGCGCCTGGGAGAGCTGGCGGGGTCCAGGGGTGCGCCTTGGATCTGGCGGGGCTCGCTTCGAACCGCTGGGTAGCCTTTGTCCGCCCGCTCTTGGATGCGCTCGTGGGCGCTGGGGGGTGCTCAGTGCCCTGTGGGAAAGCGTGGAAACGCATCGCTGATTCTGCTACTGACCGTTCCTGCAGAGCAGCCGGGGTGAATCGGGCTGGTGCTCGGACTGGACCTCAACTCCAGGGGCATGGAGCCATGCAGGGGTTCGATTCCTCTTCCCGGCGTTTCCGTCTGAGCTGGGCAGATCTTCCCCTGCTCCTCATAACTTATTTGGTGGCGGCAGGGCACCAAACAACAGCGCCAGGTTGCCTGCGCCCGAGGCTCTCTTGGGGGCCCCTCGGAACACTCTCTCGGATTCGTGGAAAGGTCTGAACGCACTCTTGGGGCGATCTTGGGGCTCACGGATCAATCAAGGCAGCCAAACAAAAACATGGACAAACCACCGACCCTCCACACAACAAAAAAACACACACACTCAAACACACAAAAGGGGGGGGATCAGAGCACAGGTGGCGCCAAAGTCCGCTCCTGCAGTCTTGGTGGCCAGAGTGGGCGCGACAGGGCAGGCTGTGCACGCCTTGCGCCCTCGCGTGCACTCTGCGAAAGCGGCTGGGGCCGCAGCGGTCAGGCTGCCTGCGTCCACGCAGCCAGCAAGCGCCGCGGCTGCCCCTCTTGCCCCCGGTGCCACCCATGCAAGAGTGTGCGAGTGGATGGCTGTGATGGCCCCGCAGATGGCATCTTGGTGTACCTGGCCACACTTCCTTCCGCGCACAGCTGCGCGAGATCTTTCCAGATCAGGTCTTTGCATGCTAGATGTGCTCATGAAACCTGCTGAAGGTGATCTTCAAGCCAGTGCCGGCCAATCTCAAGTCAGCAGATTTGACAAATCATCACACATCTTCAGTGAATCTGTATTGTCGCAAGTATGCTCAGGAAATCACTGTAGAAGTGATCCTGCGCAAGTACAGTCGACACTACTGAAAGAGCAATCGCTGGCATCTGGATCGACTAGAAGCAAACATCTGCCCTCTAGGATGCGACAAATTGCCGACAGAGCGCCGCGAGCGCCTGGATGTCCCCAGGAGACACGCGCTCGCAGGGGACAGCAAAAAACGCAGCGCCCCACACAGCATTGGACCCCTTGACCACGGGGGCAGTGGCCCACAACGCAGAACTTGGGAAGTAGGGCTCGCCATTGCCCCGCGAAGGGCCGGCACAGGGGGGCAAGCGGCGCGCCCAGCGGAAGCCGCGCGCAACCCCTGCCAGCACAACAAAGGCGCCACAGACTCTGACTTTGCAGGCGCTAACGCAGACATGGGGGGGCCCATGGCGGCGCCGCTCGGCGACGCCGCGCGCTGCGAGGCGGCGCGCAGGCGCAGCGCGGCCAGCGACACCTACGTCCACGCGCCGCTCTCGCGCCCTGGGCGGCAGCGCTGGCCTGTCGCGCGCTGGCTGCTCTGGCGACGCGAGCGGCGGGCGCGGGCGGGGTAAACTGGGGCGCGCCGCGCCGCGAGTCCGCGAACGCGGGGCCGCGCACTGCTGTTTGCAGGACACCGGCTGCTCAGGGGGGTCGACGGTCGACGCATCGGACGCCCGACAGCCCCAAGCTCCTGCCGCTGCGGCCATCCTGCCGCCCGTCGCCACCGGGGCGCAAGGGGGCCGGCCCGGTCAGGCAACGCGAGACAGCAGGCGCGCGCGCGACAGGTGCCCGCGGCAAGTGGAAGGGCAGCCGGCCCCGCCTGCGCGCGTTGCCTGCTGCCGCGACCCTCCTGCCGCCCACCGCCCCGGGGGGCGCGAGGGGCCACCACGCGCTGGATGAAATTAGCGCGGGAGCCTCAACAGACCAAGAAAGAAAGGGGCGCCCGAAGAAGCCGGTGGCACTTGCTGGCTGCAAATCAAACAGGGGGAACCAGCCAGCGAGCGCCGCGGCTGGCGCGCTTGCCCCCTGGCGGGCACCTAGCGATAGAGGCGCACGCCTGCCCGGGCGAACTCGAGCCTCATCCCATAGGAGCCAAGCGAGCCCCCACACTGCACACGGCTGCTGGGACGCGCGTGCAAGAGCAAGCGGCAAGACGGCGATGATGGCGACAGTGCACGCGTGCACATGCAGCTCTGGTGCCTGGCGCGCCCAATGAACCACACTGCGGGTGAGCTGCGCACTCTCTATCGCATACTGCTTAGACATTGCTAGATGTGCTCATGAAGCCTGCTGCAGCTGATCTTCAAGCCAGTGCTGGCCAATTTGGAGTCAGCAGATTTGACAAATCATCACACATCTTCAGTGAATCTGCATTGTCGCAAGCATGCTCAGGAAACCACTGTTGTAGCGATCCTGCGCAAATGCAGTCGACACTGCTGCAAGACAGCAATGGCTGGCAGATGGATCGACTAGAAGCAAACACCTGCCTGCCCTCTAGGATGCGAGCCAAATTGCCGACTACTCCGCGAGCTCCCCCCGCGCGAGTCGATAAACAAGGCGCGCGGCGCCAGCCCCTGAGGGCGCGCTAGGGAAGGCAGGCCGGCAACCCAAAGGCGACCAAGCCCCTCGATATCCCAGCCTGCGTCGACGTCGGGCAAGCGCAGGGGATGAATTCGCGCATGCTCTACGCTGGCAGCGACCCGCTTGCCCCGGCCCGGCGGGGCCCCAGGGACAGGCGAGACCGGCGCAAACGGAAATGCGCGGAGCCGAAGCGCCTTCGGACTCACAGGCGGGGACCCCAGCGCTGCTCGTGTGAGCGGGAACCCGCGGGCGGGGTCCCCGCGCAGCGATCCTGGCATGCTCTGCCCAGGGGGGTCGCCGCGCTGGAGTGGCGGCCAGGCCGCGCTGTCGTAGATGGCGTTGGTGTCCATGGGGGGGTTCGGCGATTCGTCGGCGACGACTCCCGCGTTCGCCGCGCGGAGGCCCACCCCGTGGAAGGCGTCGACGGCCACTTGTAATTCCACGGGGCGCCGCAGGGTCCAGATCCGACAAATTCGCCCAGGAGCCCGCGATGATGTCTCGCGAGGCGCCGGGAACCCTCGAGGATGCGGCCTTGTCGGGGTGGGATCAGCACACCAGACTCGCCGGCCCCCCACAAGTTGGGGCGGCGAACGCGCGGGCCAACTAAATTGCGGGCGCAAGCGTGCAAAGCGTCGGACTACTCGCCTCCCCCGCGCGAGTCGCTAAAAAAGGCAATAGACCCGCGCGGCGCCAGCCCCTGGGGGCGCGCTAGGGAAGGCAGGCCGGCAACCCAATGGCGACCAAGCCCCTCGATATCCCAGCCTGCGTCGACGTCGGGTAAGCGCAGGGGATGAATTCGCGCATGCTCTACGCTGGCAGCGACCCGCTTGCCCCGGCCCGGCGGGGCCCCGGGGACAGGCGAGACCGGCGCAAACGGAAATGCGCGGGGCCGAAACGCCTTCGGACTCACAGGCGGGGATCCGGCGCTGGTCGCGAGAGCGAGAACCCGCGGGGGGGTCCCCGCGCAGCGATCCTGGCCTGCCCTGCCAGGGAGGATCGCCGCGGGGGACTGGCGGCCAGGCCACGCTGTCGTAGATGGCGCTGGTGTCCACAAGGGGGTTCGGCGGTTCATCGGCGACGACCCCCGCCTTCGCCGCGTGGAGGCCCACCCCGTGGAAGGCGCCGTCGGCCACTTGTAAGTCCACGGGGCGCACCAGGGTCCAGATCCGACAAACTCGAGGCGCCCGGGGGCCCTCGATAATGTCTCGCGAGACGCCGGAAACCCTCGAGGGTACGGCCGCGTCGGGGTGGGGCAGGCACGCCAGACTCGCTGGCGCCCAGAAGTTGGGGCGGCGCGCGCACGGGCCACGCGTCGGAGTGCTCCCCGAGTTCCCCCCTCGCGAATTGTTGAAGAAGGCATCAAACCCGCGGCGCCAGCCCCTGGGGGCGCGCAAGGGACGGCAGGCGGGCAAGCCAACGACCCAGCACGGCCGAACTCCAGGCTTGCGCGGTCAGCGGTCTCGCGCCGAGGGCAACTAAGCCCCTCGATATTCCAGCCTTCGTCGACGTCGGGCAAGCGCAGAAGATAAGAGGATAAATTCGCGCATGCTCTAAGCTGGCAGCGACCCACCTGCCCCGGCCCGGCGGGGCCCGGGGACAGGCGAGACTGGCGCACACGGAAATGCACGGGGCCGAAGCGCCTTCGGACTCACAGGTGGGGGTCCAGCATTGGTCGTGAGAGAAGGAACCCGCGGGCGAGGCACCCGCGCAATGATCCTGGCCTGCCCTGCCAGGGGGGATCGCCGCGCGGGAGTGGCGGTCAGGCCACGCTGTCATAGATGACGTTGATGTCCATGGGGAGGTTCGGCGGGTCGTCGGCGACGACTCCCGCCGTCGCCGCGTGGAGGCCCGCCCCGTGGAAGGCGTCGTCGGCCCGCGGTAACTCCGCGGGGTGCAACAATATCACAATCCGACAAGCGAAAAGTCACGAGTCAGTCCCAGCTGACTCGAGGCGCCCAGGAGCCCTCGATGATGTCTGGACACGAAGCGCCGGGGCGGGATGGGCACGCCAGACTCGCCGGCCCCCCGCAGGTCGGGGCGGCGAACGCGCGGACCAAATAAATTGCGGGTGCAAGCGCGCAAAGCGTCGGAGTACTCCTCGTGTTCCCCCCCGCGCGAAGTAAATGCCACATTGAACCCGCAGCGCCAGCTCGCGCCGAGACCCGCGGGGCGCGCCAGGGAAAGCAGGCGGGCAACCCGACAGCCCAGCACTGCCGAACCCGGGGCTAATCGCGGCCAGTAGCCTCGCGCCGAGCGCGACTTCGCCCCTCGACATTCCAGCCCGCGTCGACGCCGGGCAAGCGCAGAGGATGAGCTCTGGCAGTCAGCGACGCCGTCTCGGCTCGCACGTGCTCTAATTGGAGGGCGAAAGAGGGGGTATGCAACAAGGGGTCTTCAATGGGGGCTGAATGGCCCATGTGTACTCAATGCATCGCTCTTGTATGTGATCTGGTACGATTGGCAACCTATGTTAGAGGCTATGGAGGGCCAGTCGTTAAATGCCCGTGCGTTGCCCGCGCGGGCAAACACACTGTCCATCCATCATTGTTCACGCGCGCGGGCGTTCTTGCATATTGCGCGCGGGGCGGGGAAGTGGAGTGCAAGCGTGTCTTGATTGTGCGATTGATGATCGCGTGCGTTCCCAAACGATAACTTGTCGACCCCCAAGACAGATTTGCAGTGGTCCCCGCGATTCTCCCACAATATTTTCATTTTTTCACGATGTGATTTTACACTTTCCTTCTTCCCAACATGTGAATTCACATTTTGGCCCCTTCATAAAGATTCCATCGCCAAGCTCTAAAAGGCGAATTCACATTTTCCTTTTTCCCGAACTGTGAATTCATACTCTCCTTTTCCCAAACTGCGAATCCACATTTTACTTTTTCCCACAATGTGGATTCGCATTTTCCTCTGGCCTTCAAGATCCCCCAAACTGGGGCGCAGCGTTCCGCGTGTCAGAATGGCTGGGAAGATTTTGACACTTTCCTCGTCGCTTTCGTTTGTTCCAACCCTTTCTTGTTGCGCCCCCAGCGCACGTCTTCGTCGCCTTCCCCGAGACCCCCGCCCCCGTGCTTCGTTTACCTCGAGTCTCGCGCGCGGGCGCAGGCGGGGAACTTCAATTCGCCCCCCCGCCGAACACAGCAATCGAGGATGCATCGCCCACGCGCGCGCGGCCCAAGACGCCGCTGCCGGGGCCCTGCGCCCGACCCCACTCTCACCCCCAAACTCTAAGCTGGCAGCGACCCGCCCGCCCAGACCTGGCGGAGCCCCCAGGGGCAGGCGAGACCGGCGCAAACGGGGCGCACGGGCCCGACAAGCCTTGGGGCCCGCGGGCGGGGACCCAGTGCAAGTCATGAGAGCGGCGGCCCGCGGGCAGGGCCCCGCGCAGTGATCCTGGCACGCTCCGCTAGGGGGGGTCGCCGCGCGGGCGCGACGGCCAGGCCGCGCCGTCGCAGATGACGTAGGTGCCCATGGGGGGGTTCGGCGGGCAGTCGACCACGCCCCCCACCTTGCCGCGCGGAGGCCCACCCCGTGGAAGGCGTCGTCGGCCGCTTCGGGCTGGCGGCCGATGCCGCCAATGCACCGGGCGGAGGCAATGCCCTAGCCGACTGCAGATCCAATGGCGGCCAAGCCGACGGCGAATCCAGTGCCGACGGGAGACAGAAGCAGGATCCACGCGCTCGAGCCCTTCGCGCAGGCGGCGGCGGGCGCCGCGAGCGCCGCCGCACTGAGCGCCGCCGTCGGCAGCGACTGCGCGGGCGCACGGGGCGTGACCGGCGACGGCGCGAAAGCGGCCATGAGGCTGGCGCAGGCGAGCGCGACGGCCGCGGTCAGGATGGCGGAGCGAGGGGCCGCCATTGCTGCGAGCTTGTCAGCGGGGAGCGCGCGGGAAACACTCCGACGCGCAAACGTCGCGGCGGAATCTTCAGCCAAAATGGCAACGGAGGACACTGCGGCAGCTGGGCGGCGCATCTCCGAAGCCACATGCGCCGCCGCATTGCTTATGCTTCCGCGTGCTCCTGGACCCTTCCGCGGCCTCCACAGAATCGTCTGCGCGCTGATCTATGTCTGCCGGTGGCGCCTGGGAAGCCGCAAACGAAAGTATGTTGGGAATTCCATTGTTCTTCAACCTTCTCAGACGCTCCATCCCAGGAGAGCTCCAGAGGGCCTCCAACACTCCCAACACGCCCTCGCGAAGCTCCAGGGCAGACCCAGGACGCCCTCCCGCCGCCCCCAGATGCCTCTACAGGGCCTTTGACAAGGCCCCAGATTCTCGCAGGCAGCTCCAAGCAGCGCCAAACCGGTTGCAAAAGCGGCCCCGCCGACTCTACACCTGGGACTCCCGGGCGCGCCTCGGGCCCTCTCTGGTAAGCCGGGACCTCGCGAGAGCCATCCTGCAGGATTCATGCACCGACGACGCGGCTGTCAGCTCTTGGGCGAGGTCGGGCATGGCCCCCCACAGGCGGGTTGCGGATGAGAAAGAAAAAAGAATCAACTCAGAGATTCACACATAATCGAAAAATAATGAGAAATTGCCCCCAGGCTATGTTTTTGACTATTCTTGAATATTCCTCCTGTAGAAGGACGCGCCCGACCAATGCCTTTTTTTTCGGGGAGATTTTGTGCGCAATGGCTTCCAGGCTCGGGGCCAGCGAGCCGAAGCGAACCAAAGCAACACCCTGGAAAAAGACATGTATGCTCATAGCCTGCGGGGGGCCGGAACGACATTTTCCACGCGGCGCCAGGTGACGGTGAGCAATGCTGCTGCGAGCGAGCGTAGGTTGGGCCACGCGGGTGAGCAGCGCGAGGCAAAACTAAACAAGGCGCAGAAGCAGCCTGGGACATGTCGAGGGGTAACGTCACGCCGTCTGCCCAGTCTTGGGAATGCTTTTGGCATGCTGACAACACATATGAAGTATCACGCGCGGTTGCTCCTTCAGCGACGGCAATTTTGCGCCACCCAGAAGGGCAGCAGTGCTGCGGCCCGTTAGTTGAGCACGGTTCCGTCGTGCATGGTGAGGGCTCGCCCTTCTACTGGGAAGCTGGAAACAGTAGAACTTGGAAATTCATGTGCAGCGCCCTCGTCGACAGGGAAAAATCGAATCTGTCCGAAGCCATCGGAAGGAACAACTATGCGGGGCAACGAGACAGCCGTTGGAAACAATGGCCGGGCCGCGGGAAACAATCATACAAAGGCCAGCGCAGTTGGAAAGAACGCCAGCGCGCGACGCTGACGCCCACCAGCGAACAGCGCGTTTGGCCGCGTCGAGCGGGCCAGGCCTGCGCCGCAAAAACTACGAGTGGCCAGCGCTGAAAATTACGCGCGCCAGCGACTCCCCAGGGCGCGCGACGGAAAAACTGACGAGGTCAAGCGCCGAAAACACACAAGCTAGCCGAAACGCCCGGGGCGCGCTGGAAAAACTGACCGCGGCCAGCGCTGGAAAAAGCTCGGGGGCGGGAGCGGCGACGTCGTTTGCAGACCGCGCCGCGGTCCTAGCCGCGGGAACAATCGATGTCGCGCGGGCGCGTCGCGTGGCCCTAGACCCTGGCCAGAGCCCGCGCCCCAGATCCCTGCTCGACAGCCCTGGACTGCACCGCCGCCGCGGGCGCAAGCTCCAGGCCTCGGCGCCGCCGTTGGCGCGCGCGCGCGGGGAGACGTCTGTGCTGTCCATAGCAGCAGGAAGCACGCACCAGAAGCGACGTAAACTTCAAAATGCAGTCGGTCACCGTTAAGGGTTCACTTTAGTTTCCAGACCAACATGGCGCCTTTTGGATTGTGGATGATACAGAGCTCCGCGAGCGCGCGCGCGCGTGGGGAAACGTCGATGCTGCCCATTGCAGAAAGCATACACAAGAATCCATGCTAACTTCAAAAACCAATCGGTCACCTTAAATGGTTCACTTTTAATTTCAAAATCAACATGGTGTCGCTTGGGGCCTGGAAGCGATTGATCTCACGCGCTGCGGCCTCGGGGCCACTCGCGACTACCAATGCGTTTCTCTTCCGGTCTTTTCAGCGTTTCCCCTGCCAGTTTTTCCAGCAAGCGCCTTTGCAATTTCTCCAGCGAGCCCGCGCGATCCAACGCAGGGCGCAGGGCCAACGCATGAAAAGATATCGCGGCACCCGCCGGAAAAAACAAAGAGCGCACACTGCTGATTCCGTCGATGGCCGAAGGCCATCGTCGGAAAAAATGCTCGGGTACCTTGTGCTACAAAAGGCGACCAAGTAGGACGCGCGGCGAGGCACTAAGTTGAAAATGGTAAGAGTAGGAAAAACGGTTCGGTTGGCATAAGCATCTAGCGATAGGGGCGGGACAAGCGTTGGAAATAGGCAAAAGCTGACAAGAGTAAAAGGGCCGGCCCCAGACACTCTTTCCAGCTTCCGTGTGCCACCTTTGCGCTCCTTCTCCTCCTCCAACTCGTGTTCTTAATATGTGCACGAAGCGGCCCTGCACGGGCCGTACACTAGCCAGTGCTGGCAAGAAGCGAGCTGCATCGGGGCAAGTGGATAAGACGACAATTCGTGCCCAGTCAGTAGTCTGCAAGAATCTGCAGGGATCCCCCACAACTTGTTTCGGATGCGGTGATCTCCGGAATGGCGCTGGAGCGCCAGTCATGTCCACTCCCCGGTCGCCCAGGCGCGGGCGACAGAGGAGGAGGTGGGCCATAGACGATGCCCGGCTGCATCTTCGCAGCGAACCAAAGGTATCAGATATACCCTCCCCAGCCAGGCACCGGTGCTGGCGCGAAAGGCTCGATGCGCAGGCGTCGAGCCAGCTCGGGGGAGTGCGAGTTGTAGTCGGCAATCGAAGGGGCGGCGCACGGTCGGGACCCAGGACAGAAGAGCTTCCTCCAAGAACACTTGAAGAGCATTCGAGGGTACACCCCCCGGGATGCACAAAAAACACCCCGCAAACAGGAAGAACACGAGTGTACCCTGCCCGAACCGACCTCGATCTTATACCTCGGCACGACCGTAGTCGGCTACAGGAAAGGCGACGTGCCCCGAAAATGCTGCAAGGTGCAGCTTGGTCCCTCGGCCTCCCCCCACGCCCATGAGCTCCAGGCTGGGAATAGCCGTCCCTCCCCTCCTCGCCCATCCCCTCCTCGCCGTCCTCCTCGCTCTCCCTCCTCGCCCTCTTCCTCGTGTTCCCCTCCTCGCCCTCCCCCTCGTCCTCCCCCTCCTCGTCCTTCCCCTCCTCGCCTCTCCCCTCGCCCTCTCCCGACAAAGGGGGCTCGGCCCTGGGGAGCGGAAGCCGTGACGCCAGCCTGCAGCGCTGCTGCTGGGAGAGAAGCAGCAAACAAACAAAAAACTGCACGAGCCCGAGGAGGCCCGAAGAGGTGCCCAGGAGGCCCCAAGAGGCCCCCAAAGAAGTGGCCCAAAAATGGCCATCGAGAGGCCTCGAAACTGCTTCCAGGAGCCCCCCGAGCGGCCTCCCGCGAGATCCCAACGAACGTCCAGTAGGCTTTATTCCCACAACCCAGGCACAGTGGCGGGATGGGCCGAAAGCCATCATATCAACTTTCGACGGTCCGCGCGAATGTCTTAGATCTGTGCGGGACCCCGCTCCCTGGCGCGGGGAGCGCGCCAGGGGCGGCGCCGGAGGCGCCGCCAAGGGGCTCCAGCGCCGATCCAAGAAATCCGCGCGGAGCTCTGAATGCTTATGTTTATGCAGTTCTTCTTCGAGAAGGCCACGCTCCCGAACTCCCGCCATCCCACACCTGGTCTTCCTTCGCAAGATCCAGAAGGACACGAGCTTCGTGGCCTGCTCTTCTCCCCCCTGCCGTGTCCCTCTGGTGAAGCTCGCCGATGCATCCCACCCACCCACTCCTCCAGATTTGACACATCGAGATGGTCTAGAGGAACAGAAAACTGCGCAAACATAAACTTCCGACGGTCCGCGCGGAAATCTTGGATCTGCGCGGGACCCCGCTCCCTGGCGCGCGGAGCACGCCAAGGGCCAGAGGCGCCGTCAGGGGGGCCCAGTGCCGATCCGAAGAAATCTGCGTGGACCGTCGAAAGCTTATGTTTATTCAGCTCATTATTTTTCCCGATGGTCGAAGGCGAAGCCGTCGGCCCAGTCGAATCGACGTCAGACCCGCGTGGACCGTCAAAGTTTATGTTTCTGCAGCGCATCATTTTCTCTGACGGTCGGAAGCGGAGCCGACGGCCCAATCGAATCGACGTCTGCCCAGCGCCTGCGTCCTGACATGCCCGAGGGGATCTGAGGCGACTGCCCCCTCCAGTCCGGCCCATTTCGTCGTCCACAGATCCCCCAGCTCCGAGATCACGAGGGAAGACGAACGAACAACACACACACGCACACACCCGTATCCACCGGGGGGTCGGAGGGAGGAGGACTGGCTATGAATAAGGCTCCCGTTCGAGCGGGGGCCCCGATCCGACAACGCGCACCCATAGCCCCCTCCTTCCCCCCATGGGTATGGGTGGGTGTGTGTTGTTCGTTCGTCGAGGGAGGTGGGGGCAGGCTTGCAACGCTCCTTGGCCCCTGCCCGCGGGAGGCCCGGCGGTCCATGGTGCTCATCGTGTAAGGGTTCGGCTCCTTGTCCTCCCCCATCTCGTAGAAGCTGAAGGCGGGCAGCTCGGTCATCACCTCGCCGCCGAAGTAAGAGGTGGGGAAGGTGCGTGCACAATTGATATCATGCCGCCCCAGCCCGCTTCGCCCACCTGCATTGAACAAAGAGTCCCACTAGCCCTCTGGGCGTAGGTGGTTTAGCACGTTTTTTTTCAATCCCCCTCTTTCCCTTCGGGGAGGAAGTCCCCCACCCCCTCCCCCTCCCTTGGGGTCGGGTCGGGACCAGCGCTTCGCGACGTCCAAGATGGCCCAAGATGGACCCAAGACGGCCCCTGACAGCCCAAGGTGGCCCCTAGGATGGCACACGATAGCTCAGGATGGCTTTCGACATGCCCCAATGTTCCCCAAGAGAACCACGAGCATGCTGGAAGTTGGCACGGAACTCTTAGACGAACAAAAGCGCCATAAGCATAAACTCTTGGCGCGCCGTGCGGATTTTTCTTGGATCCGCGCTGGACCCCCTCCCTGGCGCGCGGAGCGCGCCAGGGGCGGCGCTGGAGGTGCCGCCAGGGGGGGCCCATCGCACGGAGCTCTGTCGCCTCTTCTTTTCTGGTAGGCTTCTGAGAACTCAAGAAGGCTCCAGGATCATCCAAGATAGCCTCTCGAGGGGGCCAGGAAGGCCTGGAGAAACAAGCCCTAATACCTCCAGGAGCGCCCACACAACCACCCACGAGAGGAGTTTCCAGAGGCGATGCTTCGGGCCCCGACGGGGAGACCATGAACCCCTTCAGATAGGGAAACAACCAATGACGTAAACGCATAAACTCGGATGTCCGCGCGGACCTGAGTTTTCGTGTTTGTGTCATTGTTCGTTCCCCTATCAAAACGCCCTAAGAGGCCTCCCAAGAAGGCCCAAAGAGGAACAATTCGCCAGCCCAACGGGCCAGAGGCGAGCCAAGATCTCCGGTAACTGTTTGAAAATCTTTCGGACGAGAACTACCCCGCACGGGCCCCGAACTCTTTTTCGGAGCCCAGGAGGGCTCCAAATCGGTCCAAGAAAAGCCTCAGAGGCCTTCCACACGGTCCAGGACAGCCCCCAAACGCAGAAAGATCACTCCAAGACGCCCAAGATGGCGTCCAGACGGCCCAAGAGGCCTTCAAGACGCCCCAAGGTCCCCTAGAGGCGTCCCAAGACGGCCACAAGAACCAAAAATTGCGCCATTGCCTTATGAAAGCTTATATGCTTATATACTCCACTTTCGCTTTCGCGACGTCCAGATGCCTCAAGAGCTCCAAGATCTCTACTACACCTCCCAAGAGGCCCCCCAAAAAGCCCCCAAACCGCCCCAGAAGGCTCCACGACGACCCCAAGACGGCCCAAAAAGCAATCAAAACGGCTCCTGGAGGGGGTCCAGACGAGGGACCCAAACGGATATTTCGGGCCCTCGGCCCCGGGAGGCTTCCAGGAGGCCCTAGGAGGCTGCCAAGAGGTCCCCAAGAGAGGCCCCCCAAGAGGCCCCCTAAGAGGCCCCCGTGAGGCTGAGAAAAGACCCAAAAATACCGCCAAGAGGCCCCCGAGAGGCCTCCCAACAGACCCCCAATAAGCACGCAAAGAGACGTCTTGTCCACGACCACGTTTGGCCCCAAACCGCCTCAAGAAGCCATCGAGACGCCTCGTCCTCGTCCTCATCCTCGTCCTCCTCTTTTCCTCCTTCTCCTTCTCCCCCTCCTTCTCCTTTTCGCCACGAACACTCCAACATATCGCACCAGTCATACAATATGAATCGCCGGATGTCGCTCGAAGATACCAACATATAGTATCACTCATATCACTCATACCCAAGATTCCCAATATAGCGTCCAGACGGCCTCAAACAACGGCCTCGAACGCACCCAAAATGTTCCAAGATGCCATCCACTCCCAATAACCTTCCAAGAGGCAACAATTATAGATTTCCCGTGATTCGTTGAAAGCTTTCCGCGTTCTTGCCTTCTCGGCGGCCGACGCTCTAATACGGCCCAAGAGGCCCCCAATCTCGGTCCAAGATGGCCCAACAACCTCCCAGATAGCCCCAAAACGGCCCACGCGGACTCCAAGACGGCCCAAGTTTCTCCAAAGACGGCGCAGGAGAGCCCCGAGATGCCTTCACGAGGGCCCTTAGAGAGGCAGCTTCCCCTCGACATTTCGAGCCTTCGGTCTCAAAATGACCCCAAGAACTCCCACTCGCCCTTCCACCCCCTGGCTATCTCTGCATTCCGCCACCCCTCGTACTTCATTTATGTTGCATCCTCAGGGGACCTTGTCTGTCCCGTCGCGGCCCTGTCCGCGTCGAATCCGTGTCGAATCCATGTCGGACGCGTCAGATCCGTGTCGAATCCGTGTCGAATCCGCGTCGAATCCACGCCAAATCCGCGTCGAGTCCGCATCGAGCACGCGTCGGGCCCCCAAACAGACACCAATTTTTGGGACAGGCGAGGTCCCCCGAAGATGCAACAGAACTTCACCCGCCTCCTCCTCGACTGCCTCTCGACTCTCCCCCGTCCACACTCTCTCTCGCTCTTTTCTCGGAGGATCGGCGGCGAGCCAGAAGGGGGAAGTGAGGAGCGGCGGGCCTCCTCAGAAGGTTCGGAAGTCCCCTGGACTTCCCCCAAGACCTAGAGAAGTTTCTAAGCCTTCCCCCAAAAAGTTGTTCTAAGAGTTTTCCCCCAAGAAGTTGTTCTAAGCCTTCCCCCAAGAAATTTCTGGAAGACTTCTGAGAAGTTTTCTAAGCCTTCCCCCAAAACACGGAAAACTTCTCAGAAGGCGCGAGGGCCGGGTTCGGAAGTCCCCCGGACTTCTGAGAAGTTTTCGAAACCTTCCCCGAAGAACTTCTCAGAAGGAGGAGGAGTTTGTCTTCCCTGCGTTCGCATTCACAGGCCGACACCTCGAAAAGAGCTGTTCCAAGCTTGCATAGCCTGGCTCCAGTCTGCGGAACAACCTTTACTGAACATCCATAGGAGACCAGACCCATAATGGCACAAGCGAAGCACCTGCAACCCCCTCTGACAACCCACGACTGCCACGACGACACCGCTGGGGTCCACGACGGGCCCACAGGAAACAATCCACGGCAACTGCTTCACCTGCGACGCTCACCACGCCCCGTCTCCAGAACATGCCAGCCGCCCAGCGGTACAGCATTGACAACAACACCCAAACAAACGACAACAGCGAGACAATACAGACCGGCGAAATGAGCGAAGCGATTGAATAAATTAGTGCCCCTTCAACTTTTGAAAGGTTTTGGCGTTTTCGCATCTTCCGCTTCCCGACGCTCCAAGATGGCCCACGAGGTCCCCAAGATCGCCCCAAGACGGCCCAAAGTCCTCAAAAGAGGTTCCCAAAATGGCCCAAGAAGGTCCTAAGACTGCCCGAGGCGCCTCCAAGACAGGCCAAGAAGCACCCAACATGGCCCCACGAGGGTGCCCAGACGGGGACCCGAACGGACATCTCGAGCCCTCGCCCCTGAGAAGCTCTCAGGAGGCGAGATGCTCCCCAAGAAGCGCCCCTGAAGAGGCCCCCGAGAAGCCCCCCCAAGAGTCTCCCAAAACACCCCCGGACTGCCCACCGGAGGCCCCCGAAAGCGCTCCGAAGAGACCCTGACAAGCACCCCCTCCTGCCCCATGGCTCCTCACTTTCCTCCTCCTCCTCCTTCTCCTCCGCCTCCTCCTCCTCGTCCTGTTCCTCCGCCGCCTCGGTTTCATCGTCCTCCACCTGTTCATTGCCCTTCTCGAGCTCTTTCTGTCCCAACTCCACCTCCTCCTCCTCCTCCTCCTCCTCCTCCTCCTCCTCCTCCTCCTCCGCATGCTCTTCCTCATCCTCCCCCTCCTGCCCCACGTCGTCGTCGTCCTCCTCCTCCTCCTCCTGCTCCCCCTGCTATTCCTCCTCCTCCTCCTCACCCTTTCCCTCCTCCTCATACCGCTCCTTCGCATCCTCCTCAATATCCTCATTCATCCTCCTGATCATCCTCCTCAGCATGCTCCCCCCCTCCCCGGCGTGCTCATCCCTCGGTGCTCCGCAACCGTACCTCGACCTCGTCCTTCCCATCCTCCTCCTCATATTGCCCCTCCTCCCCCTCCTCTGCGTCCTTCTTCTCATGCTCCTCCGACTCCAATTCTCTTCGTCATCCTACTGCTCCTTCCACCCCCGTCCTCCCCGTGCCCTTACTCCCCCTCCTCATCCTCCTCCGCATCCTCCTCCTCCTCCCCCTCCTGCTGCTCCACCATGTCTTCTGCCTCTTCCTCCTGCTCCTCCTCCCCCTCCTCCTCCTCTCCCCCTCCTCCTCCTCCTCCTCCTCCTCCTTGGGGAGGCTCCCGGAGCCTCCCCAAGGATGCCCTCAGAGACCCCTTGTTTTCGGCGGTGGATAAAACTCCCTTTAGTTGACCTCCCCTTGGTGAAAACGGCTTGGGACCGAAACCGACGGACCTGGACCCGCAAAAATGACGGCCGCGACGCCCTTTCGCGAACCGAAAGCGGCCAATTCCTTAATCGACGCGTCAGGGTAGGAGGTCTGTCCACCCCCAATATTTCTCCAAGAAATCAAAAAAATCCGGCGCCGAATTCTAAACCGGCACCCTCGCGTGGGAGACCCTTGAAAGAAACCGGCTCTCCGAACCTCTCCAAGGAGGCCCTCGAAGACGCTTGCTCAGTCGCAACGAAATCCCGGAAATCCAGCGACGAACTTCAGACCGGTGCCCTCGCGTGGGACATCCTCAGAAAACCGGCCTTGGCTATCAGATGCCCTCGTGTACCGTTTCCGGGAATTCCAAGGAATCTGGCGCCGAATTCCAAACTGGCGCCCTCGCGTGGGACGCCCTCAGAAAACGTGCTCCCCGAGCGCCGCCAAGGAGGCCCTCAAAGGCAAAGGCCCTCTCGTTCCGTTTCCGGGAATTGCAGGAAATCCGGCCACGAACTCCCAACCAGCGCCCTCGCGTGGGACGTCCTCAGAAAACTTGCTCCCCGAGCGCCGCCAAGGAGGCCCTCAAAGGCAAAGGCCCTCTCGTTCCGTTTCCGGGAAGTGCAGGAAAGCCGGCCACGAACTCCCAACCAGCGCCCTCGCGTGGGACATCCTCAGAAAACTGGCCCCCCGAGCGTCGCCAAGGAGGCCCTCAGACGCGCGCCAGGGTGCGCCGGGCAGCACTGGGCGTGCTCCAGTCTGGAGCCCTCGCCCGAGACCCACCTGGGGCTCCTGGTCGAGACGCCCTCGCAAAGTCGCCAAACATCGCCCCCCGAGGGAGGCCCCCGAAGACGATGACGAGGATGAGAAGGGAGGAGGACGTAGCAGGACGGAGGGGGAGGGGAGGAGGAGGAGGAGGAGGAGGAGGAGGGAAAGGATGAGGAGGAGGAGGAGAGGACGGAGGGAGGGGAGGAGGAGGAGGAGGGAGGGAGGGAGAGAAGGAGGAGGAGGAGGAGGGGGAGGAGGAGGAGGAGGAGGGGCAGGCACAGGAGGGGTGTGGAGGATGAGGATGAGGATGAGGATGAGGAAGAGGAAGAGGAGGATGAGGATGAGGATGAGGAGGAGGATGAGGATGAGGATGATGGTAATGATGATGATGCTGCTGATGATGATGACGAGGAGGACGAGGATGAGGATGAGGATGAGGATGATGAGGAGAAGGAGAAGGAGAAGGAGGAGGATGCGGAGGAGGAACGACCTCGAGAGACCTCACGAGATTTCCTGGAAGGGTGTGGAGGAGAAAATGAAGGTCTCCAGCATGGCATCGGAAGGGACTGGATGCCACCGCCTGCCGCTCATCTCCTCTCGCCCATTAGCGCACGCCCCTTCGTCTATATACAGAAACCCTGGTCAACCGAAGAGTGGGCGGCTAGTTCAATAATCAATGGGTCTCGATGATTTGTATATGCTTGCCTAGTGGCTGCCGATGGGTTTCTGAGGCCTCAGGACGGCTGCAAGATCGCCCAAGGGAGCCCCGAGACGGGCCCGACAGGGCTGCAAGACGGCCTCAGGAGCGCTCCACGAGGCGACCGTTAGGGCTTCGAGAAGGACAATCTAGTTTCGGACCCCTCCCTTCCCTGACCGATGTCCTCCAAGACGTCCCCAAGCGAGACCGAAAGGCCGGACGAGGAGGACAAGGAGGACGAGGAGGATCTGGAGGAGGACGAGGAGGATCAGGAGGAGGAGGAGGAGGAGAAGGAGGAAGAGGAGGAGGAGGAGGAGGAGGAGGAGGAGGAGGAGGAGCAGAGGCACCCACCCCACGAGGCCCTCAAGAGGCCGCCGAGACGGCCCTCAAGAGAGGCTCCAGCAGGCCCCCTGGGAGGCCCCAGGAGGCCCCCAAGAGGCCCATCAGAGCCCCCCAAGAGGCTTCCAGGAAGCCCCAGGAAGCCTCAAGTGGGCCTAAAGAGGCCTCCTCCTCCACTCCATTTCCTCATACATAATTTCTCCCTGTCGCACCCTGAGGCCAGTTTTTAGGGCGGGCCGGGCGTTTCGCCTGAGACCTCCTCACCATTTATGACTCTGAAGCTGAACAAATGGCAACAACTTCACGGATTGAGGGCGGGTGGTTTTCAGAATGTGGCTCTCGCCTTAGCGCGGCGCTCATTCGTTTACAAAATTGCAGGAGTTTCACGGATTCAAGGCGGGTCGTTTTCAAGATGTGGCTCTCGCCTTAGCGCGGCGCACGGTCGTTTTAAACAATTGCAAGAGTTTCATGGATTGAGGGCGAGTGGTTTTCAAAATGTGGCTTTCGCCTTAGCGCCGCGCACACTCGTTTACAAACATTGCAAGACTTTCACATATTGAGGGCGAGTGGTTTTCAAAATGTGACTCTCGCCGTAGCGCCGCGCACATTTGTTTACACACATTGCAAGAGTTTCACGGATTCAGGGCGGGTCGTTTTCAAACTGTGGCTCTCTCCTTAGCGCCGCGCACATTCATTTACAACATTTGCAAGAGCTTCATGGATTGAAGGCGTGCACTTTTCAACAAGTGGCTCTCGCTTTAGCGCCGCGCACATTCGTTTAAACAAATTGCCAGAGTTTCACGGGTTCCCATCATCAACGTACCAGAAATGGTGTTTTGGAAGGATTCAGGGTTATGCAGGTACGACAGTTACGTTGAATCGCTGTGTTGAAGTCCTAGGAATTGCGTTCTGGCACGAGTCAGGGTCGCCAAGACGCAACAGTCAGGTTGATCTGTGGTGTTGAAATCCCGAGAACAATGTTTCAGCATGCTTCAGGGTCTTCAAACGGGTGTCTTCCAACGAGGCCGGCAGTTCCATCAATGGAAATGAACCGTTGTAGGGGCCTA
>CAUYUJ010007313.1:344540-414540 GCA_963575745.1 Prorocentrum cordatum
TCTCCCATGAGAGAAAGGCCACCGCGTTCGGGGCGCATCAAGGGCTCCCAAGCCGACCACTACAATGTCGCCGCGATCTGGAACCAGTGCGCCGCACAGCTCTGCCCCGCGCCCCGCCCGCGCGCTCGCGGCGATGGAAGCGAGCCACCCGCGGCGCTTCAGGGGGAAGGGGTCAAATCTGCCCATGTTCAGGTGGTCCACAGGGGCGGTGCTGAAGCGCGAAGAAGCATGGCACTACCTGGCAATGGCTGGCTTCGCATCGGGACTGAAGGGGAGATCGGCCCCTGTAGCATTCGGATAGGGCGGGGCCACGGCCATGCGCCGCGCGACGACCGACCCCAGCCAGGTTCGGAGATTCGGGCGGTGGCAGAGCGACACGTTCCACGACTACCTCGGGAAAACGCACGGAACCCATGAGGGGCATCGCCGTCCGCGCGGCGTCGGACAGGTTGGAACTGACCACGCCGGCCAGGAAGGCCGCGACGAGGGCGCCGACGACGCTGGCGAAGGCCGCTGCGGCCACCACGCTGCTGATCGAGTCGGACAGCCGGTTCAGCGGTGGCAGAGATTGGAGACGTGGGGGAGGCGACGAGCGCCCACCCTCCAGGAGCAACCCTCGGGGCGCTGGACATCGAGGTCCCCCTGACGTTGGGAGGTTTGCTGGAGCTGGCGGCGCTGGCCCCGGCGGCGGCGGCCGCCACGGGGGGGGTGTCCCAGAGAGCGGTGAGGCTGGAAAGGAAACGGGAAGGCACAGGAGGCGCCCGCCCAGGAGGCTCGGCCTCGCTGCGGGCGCCCAAGGGCCCGTGCACTTCAACGGCGCGCGGTGCCTCCACATCACCCAGGGCTTGAAGCGCGGCGACGAGGGCACGCGCGTCTCTGCGCAGAGGCCCCACGGCGACTAAGGCCGCCGCCGGCTCGCCAGCAGCAGTGCCTCGCGTGGGCATGGCGAGCGGCCTAGACCCAAATGGCAGGGCCCCCTGCGGGGTCGGCCCCACCGAAGTAACGGGAAACGGCGCACGCGACCACATAGGCCTAAATTCCCGGGTCCCTTGCGTGGGTGCTCTCTGCCGCTGGGAATGTGGCGTGCGCGCCGGAGCGTGCCCAAGCCCCGCCCAAGGTGCTCGAGGGAACCGCCGGCTGGGACACAGGCGCCCGGGTCCACCTACGGCGAGCAGCGGCCGCTGGCTGGGGATGGGCTGCATCAGGGGAACGGTAACCCCAGGGGCTGGCCCGGCCAAGTATGGACAAGGCCGTGGTCCGTCGCAGACGATCCGCAGGCGTATGCGCCTGGAGCCCGCTGTCCAGCAGGCGCCGGCGACGCCGCGTCAGGCGCAGGCGCGCAGGGCAGCAGTGGCATCAGGCGGTCGATGCCAGCGCTAGCCCACGCAGCCTTTTCCCGCCGCCGTGCAGTGCTGCCTCACCGTGCCCTTGATCTGCTCTGCTCTGCTCTGCTTTGCTCTGCTCTGCTCTGCTCTGCTCTGCTCTGCTCTCTCTCTCTCTCTCTCTCTATCCCTACCCTATTGGGGGTTCAAGCCTTTTCTGCGTGAAGCTGGACCACCCTGTTCTGGGAGCCAGGAAGGGCCCCACCCGCTGTGTGCTTGACAGGTTTCCGCCGTCGCATGCGCAGTGGTGCGGTGGCCGAGGCCCAGCTCGTGTGGCGGAAGGATGCCAGACGCGGGAGCGCATTTCATGGTAAAATATCGTCGTGCCACCTCCTCCTCCTCCTCCTCCTCCTCCTCCTCCTCCTCCTTCTCCTCCTCCTCCTCCTCCTCCTCCTCCACCTCCTCCTCCTCCTCGAGCCTCACTGCACAGGCTTAAGTTTTCTTTCGTTAATACTCACTGCTGGCAAAGACAGTTTTACCCCTTCCGTGTCCTCCTCCTCACCCCCTCCTCCTCCTCCTCCTCCTCCTCCTCCTCCTCCTCCTCCTCCTCCTCCTCCTCCTCCTCCTCCTCCTCCGCCTCCTCCTCCTCCTCCCTCCTCCTCCTCCTCCTCCTCTCCTCCTCCTCCTCCTCCTCCTCCTCCTCCTCCTCCTCCTCCTCCCTCCTCCTCCTCCTCCTCCTCCTCCTCTCCTCCTCCTCCTCCTCCTCCCCTCCTCCTCCTCCTCCTCCTCCTCCTCCTCCTCCTCCTCCACCTCCTCCTCCTCCTCGAGCTTCACTGCACAGGCTTAAGTTCTCTTTCGTAAATACTCACTGCTGGCAGAGACAGTTTTACCCCTTCCGCGTCCTCCTCCACACCCCCTCCGCCTCCTCCTCCTCCTCCCCTCCTCCTCCTCCTCCTCCTCCTCCTCCTCCTCCTCCTCCTCCTCCTCTTTCTCCTCCTCCTCCTCCTCCTCCTCCTCCACCACATCATCATCCTTCTGGGCCGACTCATCATCGTCGTCGCCATTCCCGTCATTATATTTACGGGGTCGCTATTGGGAAGACACGAGCGGGCGAGCTGCGTTACAGAGCACACCGCTGTAAGAAGATACGGCCGATCGGCGCGGGGCATGCCCAGGCTAACTACGAAGGCCAAGCAAGCAGGCAACATGCAAGCTAGCAGGTTCTAGCAGCAGAGGGCGACGAGGTGGGAGGCAGAAATAGGTGATTGCGATGCGGTGAATTGAGGAACGAATTATATGCGGCCAGGTCACCAACGGGGGTACTGCGAACGTCATTGCCCTATCCATGATGGCCATGCCTGCCATTCCACAACAAGGCTTGGCATAGCGCTTGCTGCTGGGCAAGCGTCTACCGCAGGCTCTGCCGCAGAGGTTACACACAAAGTGAACCGAACGACCACTCGTACAGCCTCTGCCCACTGGTCCTGGCAGCATTCCATAACATTCCCTACGCAAATCCTGGCACACCGAAGGGTGTTTTCCGCAGCTCCTCAGACTATCAGGGGAGAGCTACCACTGGGATGTGCGCATACGGATGAGGACAGGCGCAGAGCTGCAGAAGAGAGGAAGGGGCCACGACCGCAAGGGGAGCATATGAACTTGTGGGCATCGCTCTAGCCACACGACCTTCGCGGGCAACTCTTGGGTTCCTCGCCAAAGCATGAAAAACTCCTCTCGAAGTGACGAGGAACCTGGTCCACCACTGGACCACTGGATGGAGTGCCGCCACGATCTCTGCCAATCCGTCGGCGCGGGCATTTGGAACCCCTCCCCCATTCAGTCGTTTGATCCGACCCTTCGTCAGCTACTGCGGCGTGTGTTTCTGCATATTGTGTTCCTCAAGCGCTCTTGCAAACGCCCGGAGGAGAGGACACCCATGACTACATCCCAGGGTGCCAGCGCATGGACGGCAGGAGAGGCAGGCTGGAGGCAGACGGCACCGCAAGCCTCCTTTCCTCATCTACATGACCCCCGCCCCGCTCCCCACCACCCCACTCATATGACCCTCCTGACAATACCGCCTACGTCCACTTCCTTCTCATCCTATCCCTCCAAACCTCCCTCGCTTCCTTTCCTCCTCTCTCTCCTCCCCCTCTCTCTCTCTTTCGCTCTCTCTCTCTCTCTCTCTCGCTCTCTTTCTATCTCTCTCTCTCTCTCTCGCGCAGCTCCGCACCAGTTGGTCGCTAGGTACCCTTACATAAAACCACGCCCAGCATCGCACGTGGTTGCCAATTGGCTGTCTGCGAACCTTGCCTGTAAAACTAATGGTATAAGACTCGTCGTCGACGACCTAGGGCAGAAGTCTCCACATCGTCCGAGCACGGCCGAACTCGAGCAGCTGCGCAAGTCTACTGACGAGACGAAAGTTGAGGAGATCACACAAGGCGACAAGTGGTCCATCCTGTGGGCACGCCCACCGTTACCACCAAGGCATGTCTGCACAGTTGGGCGTTGGCAGAGCTGGGTTTAGTAGAACCTGGTTTAATGATCTGTACCGGGGGCGCCCCCCCGTCCCATTTCCACGAACCGGAACTGCCGTCACCCGAAAAAACACCAGCTATGGCAAACCTGGTTTAGTGACTCTGGCCAATTCAAAGGCTCCGGGGCCCTACCCCTACCACTAACCGGGTCCCCTTACCTGGGTCCTGGCCATCCCCGACACAGGTCGACCAGCGCAAAGAACTGGCAGTGGTCACTCTCCGCGATCTCTTCCCCCCCCTCTCCTCGCCATCGCTTGGACGTCTATTCCCTGTGCATTTTTCGGTTTCGTGCTTGTATTTTTCCGCAGCGTGAACAAAAATGCTCCTCGATGGCCCCTGCCGATAAAAAATGCACACGTCCGAGCGACGCCAAGTCTCTTCTCCACGGGTGCGCACGCCTCCTCGACTGCGACACCCCCGCTCTCGCCTCCGTGGCTCTCGGGGGCCGTCCGCCTGTTCTCTTGTCGCTCCCGGTGGCCCCGTGGGCCGCACCTCGACGACCAGCGAAGCAGGAGCTGCAGTCGCCGCAAGGACGCTGCGCAAGCCCACTGACACCTTCCAGCTGCCCCTCCCCCACCTGGAGGCCAGCTGACCACTGGCCTCCCTCCGTCATTCCATGCTCTCTCGCTCCTTCCCATTCCCTTTCCTCCCATCCCCTCCCCGGCTCCCTTACCCGACCCCCACCGCACTCCTCCCGAAAGAAGGCCGCAGCCTCGTTGAACTTGGTCGCCGGCACCAAGGCCGCACCTGCAGCAGCAACAGGCGCAGCGGCTGCAGCAGTAGCCTGGGTCGGTGCCGACTATCAGAAAACACAAGAACAGGCGGAGTAGGATGACACGACGACGACGAGGCCGCCGCCGCCGACGACGACGACGGCGGCGGCGGCGGCGGAGGCGGCGGCAACGACGGCGGCGGCGGCGACGGCGACGAAAACGGCAACAGCGACGGCGACGGCGACGGTGACAACACCGGCAGCGGCGGCGGCAGCGGCGACGACGACGACGACGACGGCGGCGGCGACGACGGCGACGACTACGACGACGGTGACGACAGCGACTACGACGACGACGACGACGGCGACAGCTATCGTGAAAATGCTATTCCTTGGAAGTAAAAGTGCCGCGAATGATCCGCCACCATGCCGCGAGGCACTGAGTGAAGCGTCCTCACGGCATTTTGGATCGAAAGCAACATGGTAACGTCACATGGTGCACCGCAGGCAGTATCATAGCAATGGTACTGGATGAGACGTAACAGGCGAATAGAAAGATAGGGATATTTTTCTTTCTCAAATGAGACGCCTCAATCTAGGCATCGACGTATAAGGTGTGCACACCTTGACCCGCAACAGCAGGTAGCGCGTCGCGTCCCCCCGGACGCCCCCCCTGAAAGTCGGAGAGGGAGGGGACAGTGCTGCACTCTGATGTATTGTGGTTGCTCTAGGCGCACACAAAAATCAGAGCGTCAAGCAAACAGGCCTGACAAGTTTCTACGCCGGCAAACCATGGAAGTTCTAGGGACCCCCGAATCCCGACAAGAACATGAGCCCGAACGAACTCACTCCCCGAACATCGGGTGCATTGAAAACCAGCAGGCCTCGAGGCTGGGCGTCGGGAGCTGCCTCCACCGCCGAAGTCTCGCAGGCTTCGTCTTCTATATATGAAGGTGAAGAAGAATGGTGCTCGTTTCGGAGCAGTGGAGGGCGCCTGTAGCAGCAGGCGTTCGCAAGAATATAAGCGACCGGGAGACACAAGATCGCCAAATACACAAGATACGAGACACAAGATCGCCACTTAACACGTTACCTTTCAGTCATTCAACTTCGTCTCTGAATGGCCTTTGAAACAGACAGAAAATTTGACATCATGTTTGAACGACTGGTACCCCGACATTACTTTCAAGATGAGGTCTCTATCAATACTGCCCTTGGTATGGCCATCAGCAATCATATCCCGTGTGCCACACCACTGCACGCTGTATACAAGACCTGCGGGTTTGAGTTCACGTACCCAACGAGAATGTGTCCGAGCAGTGTGCGCCCGGTAGGAATCTTGACGTCTTAATTACAAACATTATTGATAGACTGATTCCGCATCAATGGCAAAGGATACCTTACTGGCCAGGCCACCTATCTCTCGCATATCCCGAAGCGCCTTAAGTGATCGTGGCCCAGCTTGCAACAAATGTAGCGTGATGAGTGCAGGATCTGCCTCGTCCAAGTTGCGGGCTGCCGCTAGCGCTTCCGCTGCTTAGCTAGACCGCGCCTCAGAGTCGATGAGACTTGCAAAAGCCGTTGCTCAGATGTACCACGGATTTGCCACTAGGCGACCTTCCTCGCCGGAACAAGTTTGCTCCTCAAATGCCGTGGTCTTTGGTCTCGTCGTCCTCTCCGCCGCGCAGTATACGGTAGCCAGAACCGTTTTGAATGTCCACTTCGCCTGCAGGGCGCATTCGAGGAAAAGTAATGCTCTCTGGGTCGCTGATGAGTTTCCTCGTTACAGCGCTCAATCGACGCATCTGGATATTCGTGGGCTCTTGGATCCTCTGAATACAGACCAAATATACAATCAACCAGAATCCACAACCCAAGCAGTATGACGGGATGGACCGAAGGCCACCAATCAGGAATATCACGTTTTTGGCCGTTAGTCGATGACATAGCTGGAATGGGTTGATCTACAATGTGGCGTTTGCACTTCGTGGTTTGCTTAAGACCTAGTGTTGGTACTTCGTGTTCACACGACAGCAGCACGGGATTGAACTAGCTGCTGCTTTCGA
Organism: Prorocentrum cordatum; assembly: GCA_963575745.1. NCBI lineage: Eukaryota > Dinophyceae > Prorocentrales > Prorocentraceae > Prorocentrum > Prorocentrum cordatum. Next base: position 351,181 of record CAUYUJ010007313.1, read on the forward strand.
TTCCGGTTTTAGCCGCATGATTCGGCCCTTCAATTCAGGTACCCTCAAACCCGGCGGCGCATACCCCTGGACATGGCGCTAACCTTAAAGAGCACTTGATGAGGGAGCCGAAGCGGCACATGTTTCGGCGGCCAAGATGCGCAAGGGTGCACTGCATAGGATCTGTATCCCTAGGAACGTTCCCCCAGTGGGTGATGCGGTGTATACTGCTGCGGCGTGGAAACCAAGAGACTCCTGCTTGGCCCGCATCTGTAGGGGCGCCCCACAGATGGAAGCTGCGGTGCATATTGCGGCGGGGAGGATGCGCAAGGGCACCTTGTTTGGAGCGTGTACATAGGGGCGCCCCTCAGGTGGGCGACGCGTTGCATGTTGCGTCGGCATGGATGCGCAAGGCCACCCTGCCTGGCCCACAAGGTCAGGATTCAACCAGCAGCAAAACGAAAAACCCTTGACATAGATTCAGAATCCCAAACCAAGCATGGCCGACCTTCATATTGTCCTGCGCATGCGTCCAGCAACGTGCGGCATCGATAGAGGTGACTCGCGTGACCCGGGTCACCCGCTTGTGCGTTAAGCGTGTTCACGAGGATCGTGGCCCCCCGAGCGGCGGACCTCCGTCGGGTGAATGCCTCCTTTGATCGATAGCCTTGTGGTTGCCATGACAATGGACACTCTAACAGTCCTATCATTGAATTAAACATGCGTTTAGCATGTGTAAATCATGTTCTGAAAACGTGTCAAACATGCTGTTTTACATATTTAAAACATGTTTGAAACATTGCTTAGAAAGCTGGAAATTATTTGGCAGCATGCTTCCTCTCCATGAACCGACTTCCACAACGATAGCCTCGAAGATGGCCCCGAGACGCGCTCCAGGGCTCCCAAGAGAGCTTCAAAGAGAGCCCCAAGATGGCTGCACGAGGCCCAAGAGGGCCCCAAGAGGCACCCGAGAGGCCCCCAAGAGGCCTCCGAGCGGTCTCAGCGAGCCCAAGATGACCTCCAAGATGACTCAGATAGCCCAAGCTGGCCCAAATTGGTTCCCAAGATGCTCCAAATGGCCCCAAGACCGCTCCAAAAGCGCCCAAGAACGCACCAAGAGAGCCCCAAGAAGCGGTTTGCCAGCTCCTGTAGGGGGGGAGCTGAGTTGGGGACCCCCCATCCTGTAATCGATGGCCTCCAAGATGTTCCCAAGAAGCCTTCCAGGCTTACACTACAAAGAGGGTTCCAAGAGGGCCCCCACAACTCCCAGAGAGCACCAGCAGCAGCAGCAGCAACAGCCGCAAGAATACCTCTAGACAGTTCCATGAGTCCTCGTCCGCGTCGTCCTCGTCCTCGTCCTCATCCGCGTCCTCGTCCTCCCTCGTGTGCGCGTGTACCCGCGACTGGGGTCGATGTGGGGCTGTCGGCGGGGGTGACGCCCCCCCAGAGAGACGCGCCTGGGACCGCGCAGAGCTGGCTGCGGCGGCCTGAAGTCTGCGAGCAAGCTGTGGCACACGGAGCATAGCGCCACGCGATCTGGGCGGAAGCGGGGGGGGCGGGGGGCAGCCGACCGAAGGGGCGCTGATCGAGGAGACTCGAATTCCCGAGCAGTGAGCGGTGCTCAAGCTACACCCCAGAGGCCTGCGAGGGCACTCAGGTGCCAGGCAGGCGAAGCAAACGCAGCACCGCGGTGCGAATGGCCATCTGGACTGGGGATGGAAGGAAACTCATATACAGGGGCCCAGGGACACACAAAAGAGTAGACACAAATCTCAGGAAGTCCATATTTCCCATGTTTTCTGGGTTCTCGTCTTCCCCCCCGCTTCCCATATCTTCCTGTATTTTCCGGGGGACCGACGATTACTTGTGTCTGTTTTCCCCCCTCCTGATCATACCTCGGCTACACGGAGGAGTGACCCTGGGCAAGAGTGAACTTTGGTGCGCGGATTTCTGTTGGCCGCGGGGGGATCAGCACACCGAGCTCGCAAGACGCCACTGTCGCATCGCGCTTGGCGATCGGGGGACTCCGCTGGGTCCGCACCAACGGTAGATGGGGTCCGAACGGATGGGGTCGCAGGATCGCGCCGCATCGCCGAGACGTCGCGATACGTCGGCGATGCATCAGCGATGCATCGACGTGAAGCAAATCGGGCTCCGCATCGAGCCGCATCGCCGATGCATCGGCGATGCGGCGCGATCCTCCGACGCCATCTACTCCGACCCCATCTGGGAGGCCTAGAATTATCGCATCGCCCTCGGCGGTCGGGGTGCCCCGCGGGGTCCGCACCAGAGATCACTCTGGCGAAGGGTCGCTCTTGCGTGTAGTCGAGTACCTCCGGCGACTCGACATTGGTCGACTCGCCGGTCACTCTGGCGAAGGGTCACCCCTGCGTGTAGTCGAATGCCTCCGGCGACTCGACACTGGTCGACTCGCCGGCCCCTGGAGCTCTCGGCCCCTCTCTGGGAAGGTCTTTCATATGGTTGCTTCGGTGGCCCCGGGGCCTGGAGTTGAGCAGGGGCCGACCGCCCCGGCACTCCCACAGGCTCACCACGAAGGGTTCTGAGCACCAAAAGCATGTTCTCAGAACGTGCAGCCGACACGTCAAAACAGAACGGCCTCAGCCAGAAATGCTCCGAGAACATCTCGTGCAAACCAAAAAAGGCTCGTAGAGGACGGCCAGGACGCTTCGCCACTGCTTGATGGAGACGGCTTCCACATTCAGAGGGGGAGGAGGAGGATGAGGAGGAGGAGGAGGAGGAGAAGGAGGAGGAGACGGATTCGAGACAGGAGGGCGGACGTCCAGAGGAACGGACGGCTGGCTCCCTCCCCTTCCCTTCCCCTCCCTTCCCTTTCCCTCCCTCCCTTCCTCCACAATTACTCAATATGAATACTACTCTCCCTCTTCCCCTGATGACGGCCTGGGAGTGTCCGACCCCCCCCCCCGCGTACTGTTTTTTTACACAGGTTTCCCTGGAGTTGGGTTTTCGCTTGCAATTTTTTTTTCAAAATGCTGCTCTCGCTGAGGCGCCGGCCTCATTTTCGGGCCCCGCTCGTTCCGAATTGTGCTCCCGCTGCAGCGCTGGCCTCATTTCCGTGCTTCCGCTCGTTCCGAATCGTGCTCCCGCTGCAGCGCTGGCCTCATTTCCGCGCTTCCGCTCGTTTCGACTCGTGCTCCCGCTGCAGCGCTGGCGTCATTTCCCGTGCCATGCCACGGCATGCAGTGCAATGCTAGGTTGATACTACGCTTTGCGGTGCTCTTCTACGCCATGCCATGCCATGCCGTGCTCTACAATGCATCGCGTACCCTTTCGGGATCATTGCCCTGCTCGACATCCGACTGTGCGAGTAGAGAAGGGATCTGCGCCATGGTAAGGGATGGGAGGGAGGGGTAGGATGTCAGATATGACGCGAGCGCACCTAGCTTGCCTTCCCCCCTTCCCTCCCTTCCCCTTCCCCCCTTCCCTTCCCTCCCTTCCCTTCCTCCCTTCCCTGGCCCGCCCTCTTGCTTTCCTTCCCTTCCCTCCCTCCCTCCCGTCCACCAGCTTCTTCCCTTACCTCCCTCCCCCCCCGCTTTTGACAAGGACAATGCTGGCGAGGGCGATGCCCCAAAAATCACCAGGGGCGCACCCAACCCATCATCAACGGGCCCAGCCGAAGCAGATGGTCACCAAGGATCCCGAAGCCTTACGACATAAAACAGGGAAGCCATTGCGTTGAACGCCTCGCGGGGCCCATGTGGGGCACTATTGAAAGACAGGGGGCGGGACGGAAAATGGAAGACGGCCGACGATGATAACGAAGACACGGACAAGACAGAGAATGGCATGGCGGGCAAGGAAAATGCAGTAGTGGTGACGAATGGTTCTCTGATGCCTCGCTCATGCAGGAATGCTGCCAGGTTGAGGCTGTTTGCCTGTTCCCTACTCTGCTCGGCCACTCGCGCACATGGCAGCAAGGGAGAGCCACGTCCCTCTGTGAGAAGTGCCGACGCCTGCGCGCCTTGCAGCAAGCAGGGAGGGCGAGGTCCCGCTGCGATTTGCGTACGAAAAGGAGGAGGGGAAAGACGAGGAAGAGGAAGAGGAAGAGGAGGAGGAGGAGGAGGAGGAGGAGGAGGAATAGGGATAGGAGGGGATCCACCGAACCCCGCTTGCCGGAGGTACGTAGGCAAGTGAAATGATTGGCTGTTCCCCTCCCCCTTTCCCCCTCCCCTGTGGCCTGAAACTCGATTAGAGCGGGGGGGGGTGGGAGGGACGAGCTCGCCAACGCACCCCAGGTGACTCTGGAGTCGAAATCAACATGGCGACGCCACATGGCACACCTTTCCGTGTATACCGATAATATACGGGGGGAAATGTAATGGGTGAAGATCAGGCAAATCAGGATGATCTGTCCTTTTCCTCTCAGATGATAACAGCAAGTGCGCTTATAGTCAAATAGGGCGTGCACACCTCGAGCCAAATGGCAGAGGAGCGCGCCGTATGTCTCCCGGGTGCCTCCCTTCAAAGTCGGGGAGGGGGGGGGGAGGCAGCGCCGCACTCTGTCGCGCTGTGCAGGCCCAGGTTGCGCAACAAAAAAACTAAAACTCTGTGCGTCGGGCAGAGCGGTCCAAAAGAGCTTGCGCCCGGAAGCCCTGGGAGGTCCAAGGATTACAGGAGCCCGAACAATTCTTGTTGGTCGGCGGGACGAGAGCGAGCCTCTTCCGCGAAAAGCGAGGCGGGGTACGCACAGCTTCAATCAGGGAGACGGGGCACAGAGGAGGGCGGGGCCTCGGGCGGCCGGAGCGGGCGGGGCCCGGGGGTGCGGGCGGTGCCCACACGGGCGCCCGGGCAGGACTGGGCCCCAGGCGGACCCTCTTTCGCTGAGCGTCGGGCGTGTGAGAGGCCCGCAGGCCTCGAGGCGGGGCGCCAGCGGCACGCCGAGGGGGTTCCCAAGCACACGGCCAAGATGGCCGCAAGACTGGCCAAGAGGCCTCGAAGACGTCCCAAGAGGGCTCGAAAACGACCCTCGAGAGGGCCCCAAGAAGCGTGAATCGCCATCTCTAAGGAAAACGTGCCGTTTGAGTAAATTCGCACTTGTTTGTCTTCGCAGCGTCCAAGACGGCTCAAATGGACGGCGCTTGCTGCGGGGCAGACGTTCGCCACCAAGAAACTAATCCCACCAGCCTTTGAGGGCGTGAGTGGTTTAGAGAGTTGCCTCTTCCAACTCCCCTTCTTCCCCTTCGGGGAGGGGTTTATCACTGCTCCCTATTAATATACACCCCCCCAGGCGACCAGCAGCCAACCATGAACAATGCCGACCCAATGATCACACACACACGCATCCATCCTTGTCAATACACAATACACTCTGTCTCCAAATTCGGAGCATGCGCAACCAACCCGTTGCGCCCCCACACCACCATCCATTTCAAAAACACAACAACATATAAATGTGGGGCCATGCCTTGAGTCATGTTCGTGAGGCCCGCGAGCACTTGTTATGGTTTCTTGACAGAGACGACGGGGGTGCAAGCATATTGCCTGCTGTAGGGCCACCATCCCTGACAAACATCATACACCATGTGCGCAGGCGCACCTGACACTCTGCACGTGCCCCGAACGTGGCGCACCTGGCGCGGCTGAAGTATTCCGCACCCCTGGCGCACGTGAAGCACGTGGCGCATCTGGCGCACCATGCGTGCCTGGCACGCTCGGGCCGCAGGGAAGCCTGGCGCGCGTGGCGCGCCTGGCGCGCGTGCCACATCGTCCCAGCGTCGCGCCCATGGGATTGGTCTTGGTTTCCAGTAGCTGTCCATCCAAAGACGACCGCTGAACATGCTCAGGCTCGGGTGTTACTTATGTGTAGGGAGGGCGGGTGGGAGTGAGCTGGACGGCTTGCGGGCTGGTGGGTGTCGTCTTGACCCCTCCCCCTACCCCCTCCCCTGGGCCCAGACAGGGGGGCGCAGGCGTTAGAGCGTCCCAGGGAGCCTCGGCGAGACGGCAAACATTACTAGATAAGGTTTGGGGCCCATATTGGTTTCTTGGGTGGGGCATTATTGAACCCCGCCCCCCTCTTTGATCGATCTGCCCTAGGGTTGCGCCAAGGTGGCCCCCAAGGCTCCCAAGACGGCCCAAGAGGCGCCCAGCAGGCGCCAAGATGCCCCGAAGAGGCTCCCAAGAGACACCCAAGAGGCTCTCTTAGGCACCCAACCAAGATGCTCCACGAGGCACCCAGGACCGCCGAAGGCCCGCAAGACGCTCCAATAGGACAACAAGAGACTGTCAAGAGACATCCGAAGAGACTCCGAGAGTCATCCAAGAGGCCTCTGGCGTTTCTGCTCGCCCTCCTCTTCCTCCTCCTCTTCCTCCTCCTCTTCTTCCTCCTTTTGCCTGAGACTTCCTCACCACTTAGGCGTTTGAGTTTTGAACATTTGCAACCGTTTCGCCAGTGGAAACCGGGTGGTTTTCAAAATTATGCTCTCGCCTGAGCGCCGCGCCTACTCGGTTGAAACATTGCAGCAGCTGCACGAACTATCTCGCCTTAGCGCCGCGCAATTTTATTAAAAGCAGTTTGTAACAACTTTACGGATTGAGGGCGGGTCGTTTTAAAACATGTGACCGTCGTTTTTTACGCCACGCATACTCGTTTGAAACATGTGTAAGGGCTTCACGGATTGAGGGCGGTTTCTTTTCAACATGTGATTTTCGCCTTGGCGACGCGCACAATCGTTGGAAACATTTGCAAGAGCTCACTGATCCCCATGATCAACTTACCAGAAGCTGTGTTTTGGAAGAGCTCTGGGTTATGAGGGCGTAACAGTTACATTGATTCGCGGTGCTGGAATCCCAGAAATGGCGTTTTGGTACGATTCAAGATCGTCAAAACGCAGCAGACAAGTTGATCCGTTGGGTTGGACTCCCGAAAACAATGTTTTGGCACGCTTCACGGTTTTCCAACAGTTGCTTTCCAACCAGGCAGTTCCCTCGGTGGAAATGTACCCTTGTATGGGGCCTGTGGAGAGCGAGCTTGGGAGTAGGGTTTGTTCCAACATCATTGATGACTCTTCGGTTTACACTGGTCCTCCTCGTCCTCCTCCTCCTCTTCCTCCTCCTCCCCCTCCTCCTCCTCCTCCTCCGATTCCTCTTCCGATTCCTTTTTCCATCCTCCCCCATTCACGCTTCTTGGGGTACGGCGGGTTCCGTAGCCCTCAAAAACTGTTTGCCAAACATATCCATATCGCTGCACGAAGCAAGACGTAATGTGCATCCGCCTCACCACCGCTCCTGGCTGAACCAGTCACGAAAGTTGAATCAGTTGATTGCGCACCTCCCTTTGGTCTAGGACTGATCATGCCCACTCTAAGGGTACCTGTGGCCCTTTCCGTCTCCAGCGTTTCGGTATGTGGTTGGATATCCTCATCAAGACCTGCCACAACCAACCACACGGGGCAGGCCGACGCTGTCACGAACGACACCTCTGTTTCCGGATGCGTGAAGCATCCATATGTGCAACACTCAAATCGCAAGAGAATGTCAAGCGGGCTAAATGCGATGAGCACAGACAGCTGAACTGCTTGCGTCACCCGAGAGCCTGGCTTTTTGGCCCACAGAGAACGGGAAAAACAACTGCCCCCTCGTGGCCATCCGCTGGGTGCCCCCGCTTTCCTTGAATGGGCGCCAACCACGGCCCAGGGGTGTGAGCCACCTGACTCCTGTTCTTAGGCGCGCGTGGGACGCATCGTTCGTGCCAACTGCGTGATCCAAAGCTCGTGCCAGGGCCGCTGGGGCCAAGCTACCGGACACAAACACGGGCACGGTAACAAAGTCAGAACGCACCTGCGACGCCCCTTTTTTATGGTAAAGCGACCATTGTGCAATTTCTGACAGCTGGGACGAACACCAGAAAAGGTTAGTCTCAAACGACAACAACAACAACAACGACACAATAACTCAACGGCCACTCGAGAAATCCGCCTGTCCAGCTCTGGCGTGCTGAACACTTCCGTCATGCCGAAGTCGGACTCGGGAGAGATTTTCGGATGACGACCAATAGTTTGCCAAACATATCCACATCACTGTAAAACACAACATACAACCCCCGTTCCCGGCTGAGCCTGTCACGAAAGTTGAATCAGTTGATTGCGCACCTCCCTTTGGTCTAGGACTGAGCATCCCAATTCTGAGGGCACCTCTGGTCCTGTCCGTCTCAAGCGTTTCGGCATGTGGCTGGACATCCTCATCCAAACCTGCCACAACCAACCACACGGGGCAGGCCGACGCTGTCACGAACGACACCTCTGTTTCCGACTGCGTGAAGCATCCATACGTGCAACACCCGAATCGCAAGAATATGTCAAGCGGGCTCAGTGCGATGAGCACAGACAGCTGAGCTGCTTGCATTACCCGAGAGCCTGGCTTTTTGGTCCTCAGAAAACGGAAGAGATAACTCTTTATTCCACTGCATGCTCCTCCACATCCCTAATCAGGGCAACTCGCCTGAGCATCGCTCCTGGATGGGCTGGTGGAGTTACGCGAAACGTCTAGAGTTTCACAGTGAAACCGACAGCGAACCCCGTCCAAGACGGGCAGGAACTGCTGACAACCATCGCTCCCATTCGTTTCGTCCCCACATCGCCCCACTCGATATTTCTCCGACTCCTCCTCTTCAAACCCGCTTCTTTATACATGATCCCACCTCATCGCACCACCCGACGTGCCGGTAGGGCGACTCGGCTATTCGCTGATATCTCCCCCCGCTGGATGAAACAAAAGCACGGGTGGTCGTCAAATTCTGTTTCTCACCGTATCCTCGCGCACATTCGTCTTCTAGGTCATCAATCGCTACACGGATGTAGCACGGGTAGGTTCTCGGTATATTGCTCTCGTCTGAGCGCCGCGCACATTCGTGCTAGGAGCCTTGAACCTCTGAGCGGAGGGAAAACAAACGGCTTCAAGTCCACCTTTTGCCTACCTGATGCACCTGTATTCATACTCTCCCAATACAGAATTGACCAGCGCAGAGCGACACGCCGACGAGGAGGAGACAACAGAGAGTGAGTGAGAGAGAAAGAGAGAGACGTTGAATTACCCAGGGACCTACCCAACTCCTGCTGAACTCGAGGCGGTTATAAACAGGACCGCTCTATATAGACGAACACACTGCGGCGTCTGCAATACCCTTGAACGCTTAGCCAGAACACGTCGGACCACCGCAACGTCCCAAGAGATCTCGACTGGATGCGGGTGCCCCTCCGCTCCGCTGGCCCTTCCAGGAGCCCACGACAGTGGCAACAGTTGCGCAGTTGGCAGCTCGCAAGGGGCCAGGAGGTCCCGACTGGATGTGCGCGGCCCTCCGCTCCGCTGGACTTCTCAGGATCCCACGAACGACAATCGCAGGGTTAGCAGCCCCCCAAGGAGCCGCGAGGTGTCGCCTGAGTGTGTGAAGGATTCCGCTCCGCTGGGCCGCACAGGAGCCCACGGAAATGGCGACATATGCGCAAGTGGCAGCCGCCAGGCAGTGCGACCAGGAGGAGGGAGCGGAGAGAGGTGGAGGACGAGGAGGGGGGAGGATGAGACCAGCAGTGCCACACGCGAGGACCCAACCAAAGAGAGGGCTAGGAAACAAAAACAACGATATTCCGAGAATAGGACGGCATCCCCTGGAACAGCGTGGAGCCAAACGCCGATACAGGCCACATGCGAAGTCGTTCCGATAAGCGGCGTACGGCATAGGCGGCAAGGAGCCAGGAAAAGGCGGAGGAGGAAACCGTCGGCGGCACCTCGACTGATTTGTCACCCCCGAGCACGGCCGACCCTGTGGCGCAGCGGGAAGAGGAAGCAGGCAAGCAGGCACCACAAGCTGCAACGCGGCAGGTACACGGCCGCGGGGTGTGAGCCACCGGGCCCCGCTGTCCAGCGCGTGTGTACATGAGGGGAGGTTGGCGGAGGCGGGGGCGGAGGGGCGGGCGGGGACTTTCGTTTGAGCGCCGCGCACATTCGTCGCAAAGTCCTGAGCAATTAGGCTGGCGGAGGGCGGCATTATCTTCAGCTGGTGCTCGCCTGACGCCTTTCCGAAATCTGGCTCTCGCCCGAGAAAGGATTCTAAAGCTTGAAAATTCCAACAACTGCAGTCTTAGGACTCGGAACTTTAGTTGACCAGCAGCTGTGCGGATGGAGAGCGATCGTTGTTTGATAATATTCTCGTTTCGGCGCCACGCACATATGACGATCCCATATCAAACTAATGTGTTTTGCAACGCTGTGCGGCCACATATTAACACGATCAACTGCAGTTCCATGGGAGCCTCACCTTTCCTGCGGGCGATCGCCGCTGTGAAAGGCGTGGGCTCGGGATGGGATGTGCACTGCAGCAGTAGTTGTGCGAGCTCAGTCGACTGTGGTCCTCCTCCTGCTCCTGTTAACAATCCTCCTCTTGCCCCTCCTCTGCTTCCCCGTCTTCCCCGGCAAGGGAAACAGTCTACGGGACAGGGCACACTAGCGCAGGCTGCGCAGGCTTCACTCCTACAGATGCTATGGCCTCTTAGGTGTGGCTGGCCCTGCCAGCTGCACATTAACAGGTGTTAGTATTACTACTAGTCGTAGAATTACTCGTATTATATATACATCGCCATGCTCGACGTTTCGTGTCGCCCCGGGGGTAACCAAATGGCGTCTTCAACGCAATACTAACAACATGTTCTATCCGCCAGCCCCCTTGCGGGGCCATCAGGCTGCGAAGATTAACCCCCAGCTCCCGATAAGAACCCCCTGGGGATCAGAAAGTTCGGGGTCCAGGGGGGACTATAAATGTTTTCCCAGAGATCTCAGCATAATGATGAAGATGATGACGATGATGCTGATCAAGATGATCGTGAACGTGCATAATAATAAATTCAACAAATCCATCGGAGTCCTTCGGAAATCCATAGGAATCATCTGGAAATCCATCGCACGCCTTAGGATATCCATAGGATTCCTCAAAACAACTATAGGATTCCTCGGAAATCTGTAGACATCCTATGGAACTCCATCGGGATCCTTGGGATATTCATGGGAGTCCTCAGGAAATCGAGAGGGATCCTCCGGAAATCCGTAGAATTCCTTCGGATATCGAGCGGGTTCCGTCGGAAATCCAAAAGATTCCTGAGGAGATCTATTGAATTTCTTTGGGATTCCATGGGATTCCTTAGGATAACCCTAGGAATCCTTAGGAAATCAATTGGATTCCTCTGGATTCCAAAGGGACCCCAGGAGCAGGAATTCAAAGGACGAGGAACTCCAGGACCAGATTTCAAAAAAAAACTTAGATTCGGGACCCTAGCTTTCTTATTTGTAAAACTCAATTCGTTTTAATCGTTTCCAACAGCGCATATGTAGGAGGAGTCCAAAGGAACCCCAGGACCAGGAATTCAAAGGACGAGGAACCCGAGGACCAGATTTCGAAAAAACTTAGATGCGGGACCTTAGCTTTTTTATGTGTAATACTTTTCAATCGCGCATGTGTAGGAGTCCATGGCGGATCATTGGCGGGGATTAAAAACTGCGGGAATACAAAAAAAGTTCGGGGCGGAGGAGGAGGAGAAAATCCGTAGGACATCCATCGGATTCCTTCGGAAATCCATCGGAATCCATAGGAAATCCATAGGACTCCCTTGAATATTCGTAGGATTCCTAAGAAAATCAATCGGATTCCTCAGAAATCCTTGCTACTGAACATAAGAAGAGAGCAACTTCGATTCGCAACTTTCCCCCGCGATAAAAAAATTCGGCCTTGCCGCCTCTCTTCCCTGGCCAAACCTGCATTGGCCCGGGATAATAAACACTCAGTGCTTAAGGGAAGTTGCGATTAGGCTTGCAGCTCCCTTTACCAGTTGCAGTTTCCAGTTTCCACTGTTACAGTCCTGCTTTCTGCTTCCTTACTGTAAAATTGTTGCTGAACGCGCGAGGGGGAACAGCCGAAAAACGTCCTGGCTAGCATCCCCGAATCGCGTTGTCTGAATTCCCGGGGGGTCGCGGGCCCCCCCAAAAAAAAATAAGATTCGCGTCCGAGAGGTCATAATCCCTAGTCAATTACGCCATATTCGCGTCCCCGAGGCCGTAACCTTCGTAAATTATACGAACTCCGCGTCCCCGAAGCCATAATCTCTAGTAGATTATATAATGTCCGCGTCCCCGAAGCCAGAAACCAGATTACATTACTCGATATTTGCGGCCCCGAAGCTATAAACATTTGTAAATCAATAAATATTCGCGCCCCCGAAGCCATAAACCTTAAACAAATTGCATAAACCTTCGTAGATCACACCGTACTTGCGTCCCCGAGGCCACAAACCTGCACAATTTATTCAATAGTCGCGTCCCCGAAGCCATAAACCCTCGTAAATAACGCAATGTTTGTGCCCGCGAGGCCAGAAGCCTTTGTGAATTAAACAATCGTTGCGTCCCCGAGGCCACAAAACCCTCGTAAATTACACCAAATTCGTGTCCCCGAAGCCATACACCATCGTAAGTTATTTAATGATACCAGAGAAAAACCCAATCATAATCTTTTTAGGGCTGTAGGGCTGTAGGGCTACAGGGCTATATGGGCCCTTGGGCGCTATATGGGCTATATGTCTATATGGCTATATGGGTTATAGGGCTATAGGGCTATAGGGCGATAGGGATATAGGGCTATAAGGCTATAGGGCTACAGGGCACCGGGCACCCGGCACCCACCCACCCACCCGGGCACCCGGGCACCCGGGCATCCGGGCACCCGGGCCCGGCCACCGAATCGGCGGCGAACCCGGGCACCCGGGCACCCGGGCCCGGCCACCGAATCGGCGGCACACCTCACCTACCCTTAAATCCGCTAGGACCCCTACAGAGGCAAGCTCTGATTGGGGAATATTCCCGCCAACGAAGCCATAAAACCTCGTAAATTAATATTGGCCCTCGCGTGAAGTCCCGGCATTGCTTCACATCAGCGTCCAGACATCCCAACACAGCTCTGGCAAGTTCCACTCTAAGAGAGGGGGGCCGGCGGCATGGGGGCGAAGCCCTTACGGATAATCCTGGAAGATAATCGTAGCTTTCTTGCGTATTTGGTCCTGGGTTGCCTGCCCTTGACTGCGCAGAACTCGACCGTATGTGCTCACCCCCGTTCTCTTTCTCACTCGTCCTCACTCCTCATTTTTACTCCGCACTCTTCCTCACACTTCCTAGTCCCCATCCTCGTCGTCGCTCTCTTGCTCATCCTTGCTTCCAGGGGCGCCGAAGCCTCGCGGATGCCGAAACTGGCGGGGCGCCGAAATCCGCGCTTCCAGCGGTCGCGCTCGCGGGCGGCTGCGCTTGCTGGCCACTCGAACCCGAGTGGCTGTTGATGACGGGAGAAGAATATGGTGCGGAAACTGAGACAACGGAGGAGCCATAAAACAGGAAAGGTCAGGGGTGTTAGGTGAAACATGGGGGACGGGGAAGAAAGGAGGTGGTGGGGCAGGAAAGACGGATGAGGATGCAGATTTGCAGGAGAAAGACGACGACCACGAGGGGACATGTAAGGTATACAAGGGGAAGCAAACAGAGGAGGACGACGACGATACTACATCCGCCACCGTGCCTCGAGGCACGAAGTGGAGGGTTCCCCAGGCTTCTTGATTTCTCTTTGCTCAGCATTCAGTCTGAAATTTTCGAATGAAAAGCAGGGGGCCCAAGATCTCAATATTTTCTTTCGTTCCCGCGCGCTCTGGCGCGCTCTCGGGCTTCCCCGCATGTCTTTTTCCCAAAGGCCCGAGGGCCCCTACGACGGGCCAAGGGGGCCCCAAGAGGCCCCCAAGACGGTCCAAGATGGCCTGGACGCGCCCAAACATCGCTCCAAGACGCCCAAGATGGTCCACAGACGGCCCAAGAGGCCCCCAAGACGCCCCAAGAGTGCTCCAAGAGGACCCTCAAGAGAGCCCCGAGATGCCAAGTTCATGGATCCTCCTCCGCGTTTGAGGGACTTGAGTGCTCTCGCCCGCTCGGGCGTTCCTCTCTCCGAGACGGCCCAAGAGGCCCCCACAGAGCGCCCCGAGAAGGCCCCTGAGACGGCCCTAAGGGGGGGCCCTAAGGGGGGGGGCCCAGAGAGGCCCCAGAAGGGGAACACGAGCCGGCAGGTCGAGCCCTTCGCCCCAGGATGACCCCGAGAGGCCCCCCGACAAGATCCAGGAGGCCCCCAAGACTTCAGGACCACCTCCCAGAAGCCCACAAGATCCAGGAAGCCCCCCCCAAGATCCAGGAGCTGTGCTGCGCCCACCGTACTTCAGGGCCACATCCCAGAAATAATTGCTTTGAGCACCCAGAGAGTATCGAAACAGTGTCGAACGAGTATCGCCTCCCAGGGCCCGACACTTGAAAACCCTCCAGCCTCCTAGACGGCCAAGATGGCCTCCAAGACGGCTAAGATGGCCCCAAGATCCCTCCAAAACGGCCCAAAGGCACCCAAAACGGCCTAAGATAGCCTCAGGATGGCCCAAGACGGCCCAAGAGACCCCCAAGAGGCCTCCAAGACGGCCCAAGAGGCCTCCGAGAGGTCCTCTGGGAAGGCTTGAAGATGCCCAAATCCATTTTCCTTTGGTTTTTGACGGATTGTGTCATTCGCGCCTTTTGAGCCTTCAGACGGCCCAAGACGGCCCAGGAGGCCCCCAAGGTCGCCCCAAGGTCGCCCAAGAGGCCTCCAAAATGGCGGCATGACGGCCCAAGAGGCCCCAAGACGGCCCCCAAAGGGCCGCAGGACGACCCAAGAGGCCTCCATGACGCCCAAGATGGTCTCCAAGACGGCCCTGAAGCGCCCGAAGAGGGACCCAAGTCGGTTCAGAGAGGCCCCTAAGATGGCTTCCGACGGCGTCCGACGGGTCAGGAACGCCCTAAGACGGCCAAAGAGGCCCCCAATAAGCCCCCAAAGGCCCCCAAGAGGCCCCACAGAGGCCCAAGGGGGCTCCCAAAAGGCCTCCAAAACGCTCCCGGGAAGCTCCGCAGAGGACTCCCAAGAGGCCTCCCAAGAGGCCTCCCAAGAGGCCTCCCAAGAGGTTCCCAAGAAGTCTCCTCCTCCTCCTCCTCCTCCTCCTCCTCCTACTCCTACTCTTCCTCCTCCTCCTCCTCCTCTCCCTCCTCCTCCTCCTCTCCTCCTCCTCCTCCCTCCTCCTCCTCCTCCTCCCCCATCTCATCCTCATCCTCATCCTCATCATCATCCTCATCCTCATCCTCATCCTCATCCTCATCCTCATCATAGGCGCTTCCAAAACGGGCAGGGGGCGGCGGTGATTCGCCGTAGGCGTCCTCATATTCGGAAATCCCACCAGCCCTCTGGGCGTGTGGTTTCAAGCGTTTCCTCTCATATCTTCACTCTTCCCCTTCGGGGAAGGGTTTACCCCTCCCCCCACCCCATCCCCTTGGACCTGGACGGGAGGCTTCGCGAGGGGCTGGAGCGTCCAAGATGGCCTCGGCGCAGAAGTGCAAATCATCGATTTTACTAAGGCGTTGGCCACATCTTGGCCTCCTGGAGGGGGGACCCCGATTTAGTACGACCCGTCATTTGATCGATCTCATCCAAGACGGCCGCAACAAGTCCCCCGAGGCTCCCCAGGGTGCTCCAAAACTGCCTCGAGAGGTGCCCAGGAGGCCCCAAGAGGCCCCCAAGAGGCCCCGAGGATGCCCCTCAGAGGCTCCCAAGAGACCCCCAAGACGCCCCCCAGAGGGGACCCTGATTAGGGAGCCCCCTCCTGTAATCGATCTCCCCAAAAGGTGCCCAGGAGGCCCCAAGAGGCTCCCAAAGAGGCCCCCAAGATGTTCCCAAGAGGCTCCGAAAAGACTCCAAAGACGCCCCAAGAGGCCCCCCAGAGGCACCCAAGACGCCCCAAAATGCCTTGGCGAGAAGGCCGAAATCATTGATGTTGGTAAGGCTTTGACCACGGTTTGGCCTCCTGGGGGGGGGGGCAATTTACTGCGACCGCTCATTTGATCGATCTCCTCCAAGATGGCCCCAAGATGAGAGTGCCCCAAGAGGCGCCCAGGAGGCCCCAAGAGACCCCCAAGATGCTTCCAAGAGGCCCCTTAAGAGCCCCCCAAGGGGCCCGAAGAGGCTCCCCAAGGGTACCTCAAGAGGCCCCCAGGACCGCCACGAGGCCCCCAAGAGGCCCCTAAAGGCATACAAGAAGCTCCCCAGAGACATCCGAAGAAACTCCGAGAGGCATCCAAGAGGCCTCTGGCCTTTCTGCTCGCCCTCCTCCTCCTCCTCCTCCTTCTCCTCCTCCTCCTCCTCTTCTCTCCTCCTCCTCCTCTCCCCTCCTCCTCCTCCTCCTCCCTTTCCTCCTCCTCCTCCTCCTCCTCCTCCTCCTCCTCATCCTCTTCCTCATCCCCCGTATTTTCCTCCTCCCTCCCCCTCCTCTTTCCTCCCTCCTCCCCCTCCCTCTCCTTCTCCCCCTCCTCCCCCTCTGGTTCCTCCTCCATCCTCCCCCTCTCTGGGTATGACGGCTTCACAGCCTTTATTCCACTGCGTGCCCCCCCACATGCCTGATCAGGGCAACTCGCCTGAGCATCATTTCTGGATGAGCTGGTGGGATTACGCGAAGCGTCCAGAACATGGTTTCCTCTGCCATGCCACACTAATAAGACGCCCCAAGAGGGCTCCAAGAGGACCTCCAGGAGGCCAAACTTCTAGACTATCCTTCGGCGCTTTAGTAGGTTTAGCGTTCTCGCCTTTTCGGGTTTCCGACGCTCCAAGACGGCCCCATAGGCCCCCAAGATCGCCCAAGACGGCCCAAGAGGCCTCCAAGAGGCCCGCAAGACGGCCCAAGAGCCTCAGACGGCCAAAGAGGCCCCCAAGACGGACCCAAGACGGCACCGGAGACCCCCAAGACTGCCCGACAGCGCCCAAAGAGGGACCCACGATTGCCCACAGAGGGCCCCAAGACGGCCTCCGAGGGCCAAGAGGCCCCTTCGAGGACCCCGAGGCCCCCCAAGGCGTCCCCAAGAGGCCTCAGGAGTCCCCCAAGAGGCCCCAGGAGGCCCGTAAGATGCCCATAAGAGCCAAGAGACTCTCGGGAAGTCAGCAGGAGGCCCGAGAGAGTCTCAATATGCCTCCTCTTCGTCCTCATCCTCCTTCTCCTCTCCTCTTCGTCCTCAATATGCCTCCTCTTCGTCCTCTTCCTCCTCTTCGTCCTCAATATGCCTCCTCTTCGTCCTCTATATGCCTCCTCTTCGTCCTCTTCATCCTCATCCTCCTCTTCGTCCTCAATATGCCTCCTTCTCCTCCCTCTCCTCCTCCCACCTCTTTCTTTCGCTAGTGCTCCCCCAAGGGGTTCCACAACGGCTGGGAGAACACATGGTCCAACAGCTTGGCCAGACTTCGGCCAAACGTTTGGCCGCATGGGGGCGGGCGGCGGCGGCGGCGGCAATGTGCTGTAGGCGTCTTCGATTCGGAAATATGGTTCCCTCCGCCGTACCGCACCAAATTTGATCATAATCGGTGCTGCGCTTGCTGATCGAACCGTTGCACATCGAGAGTTGGAGATTGTCCATCGTTCAATCTAGTGTTAAGATAAAACACGCTTGCAAACGAAAACGACACACTGTACCTGCGCTATAAGAAAAGAACACTAGCTCTCTGGGCGTAGATGATGGTTTGGATCGATCCCACTTCGGACCCCTTCTTCCCCTTCGGAGAGGGGCTTACCCCTCCTCCTACCCTCCTCCCCTGGGTCTGGACGGGGGAGGGGGGCACGAGCGGTCAGAGCGTCCAAAGTGACTCGAGATGGCAAGGTTGCATGAGATAGACCAAGACGGCCCCCGAGATGGCTGGGCCCGCCACCGTGCCCCCTGGCACGTTGAGGCGTGGCAGAATGTCAAGGGCTTCCTGGCTAGATCTTTGTATGTTATAAGGTTGTTGATGCCACGACAATGGACACCGTAACAGTCCTATCATCGAATTAAACGTGTGTTTAATATGTCGAACATGCTTCCTCTCCATTGATCGTCCTCCACAATTCTAAAGCCACCCCCCCCTTCTCGTCACACCCAGTTGCGTGCAGAGTCCCCCCCTTTCCAAAAGCAAGACACGGTGGGTCCGCGCCCCCGACGCCACGACCCTTTTGTGCAGAGCAACGGAGCCGCCCCCGACCGAGGCCACGGCCCCTTGAATCTGAAAAAGACACCGGATCCGCGCCCCCGCAGCCGCGATCTCTTGCACAAGCGACGGGCACGCGCCCCCTGGCCTTCCAGCGCGGCCGAGGCAGACCGCCCAGCGCCGGCAGCGGAAGAGGAAAAAACGGCATGAGCATAAACTTTTGGGCGCTCCGCGCACACGACAGTGGATCTGAAACGTTGAAGATACGCCAAGACCTGTTTGAACTAGAAGGGGAGCTGGTTTGGCTGATTCGGGCTCTACTGGGGGTCCTCTCGTGGCCGTCTTGGGCGTAGGATGGGCCATCTTTGTCTCGAAGAAGATAACGCGCCATAAACATAAACTTTTTGGCGCTCCGCGCGGATGTCTTGGATCTGCGCTGAACCCCCCTCCCTGGCGCGCGGAGCGCGCCAGGGGCAGCGCCGGAGGCGCCGCCGGGGGGAGGGGCCCAGTGCGGATCCAAGAAGACCACGCGGAGCGCCAAAAGTTCCTCTTTGTGGCGCTTCATCTTCTTCGAGGCAAAGATGGCCCATCCTACGCCCAAGACGGCCACGAGAGGACCCCCAGTAGGGCCCGAATCGGCCAAACCAGCTCCGCTATATAGTTCAGACAGGTCGTGGCTTCTCTTCAGCGTTTCAGATCCCGTTCGGTTCTAGGCGTCACAATTCGCCTTCAGCGCCGCCCGAACAGTCGCCTCCGGGAGCACTTGGCTGGCAGGGCGGCGGGACTTGCCGCAGGCAGCTGCTCAGCCCAACATGGCTCAGTAGTGCTTCCAGCGTGTGTCCAAGAGGCACGAAAATATCGCCCAAGAACGGCTCCCAATGGCAACAGATCCCCCGAAGGAGACCCCCGAGAGGCTAAGATCCTCCGCCCTGTGTGGCTTCAATTTGCTCTGCCTTCTCGTCTTCTCGCGTCGACTAGGCATCTGAGGTTTCAAAATGTCTTAACACGACTACAAATCCAGCCCAAGAGAGCCGCAAGATGGGGATCATCAGGGCCCCAAGACGGCCTCAATAACGCTCCCATTGGGCGGCCCGAGGTTCTCGGGCTGACGATTTCCCCGAGAGCCGAGAGCGCCACGCAGGCGACGCGGCCCTCCGCTCGAAGCCCACTCTCCCTGTGGCGTCGGGTGCTGTCCGATCCTAATGACCCGGCCGTCTGGACGGCATCCTCCACAGTTGAAAAACTTGAGCTTCGCACCGCGGTTCCAAGCATTGCGCTGCCTGCAGCCCCAGGCCACCATCTCGTGGGTCGAGATGACTACAGAGAGAAAGGTACCAGAAACGAATCGTAGCTTCTGTGAGGTCGCGAACCTCTGACCACGAAGACTCGTGGGCTCACTCTGGAACGAGCCTCAAACTCTCGAGCGAGGTTAGCAGTTCAAGAGCAACCCCCGTGAGCCGAAATGGCAACCATAACTTCCTCCCTCCTCCTCCTCCTCCTCCTCCTCCTCCTCCTTCGTGTCCGCCTCCTTCGAGAGAGCCGCGAATGTATGTATGGTGTACTCCCGGGTTCGCTAGCCCAAGCTGATCCCGAGCTTCGATGAAACGGCTGCCTCACCCTTTGCTCAACTGGATGATCCGACACATCCCTGACCATGGCAACTCGCCTGGAGATCGTTTCGGAACGGGCTGTTGAGGACACACGAAGCGCCAATATCACGACTCGACTGAGATATTCAACAGCCTAGTACATAGTAGGGATCCATTGAGACAGACCATCGCGGATAGCGCACCGCAATCTTGAACTCGTAAGTGTCCGTGGAACATGCAAGCGAGATAGGCTGAGCAAAGCTCACGATTCCCGTAGAAATGCAAAATAGCAACTGAAATGCACGGACAATTGCTACATCGCTCGTCGAGGGGACTTTGCGCACACTCTCAGAGCCTGTGTCTTTCCTGGCCGGGTCCTGCTCGAAACTCGCCCCTGGACCCCCCAAGATTTCTCACGCCTGGCGCATGTTTCGCTCTTTCTGCACCAATGCCGATGCACCGTGGAAATACGACTTTGGATGATAAGGCCCGTCATTGAGGGATGAAAAAACGACCTTACCCTGGGTTACAAGTGCGTGGTCTGTAAGCCTCCTGGGAACCCCGTACGCCTAGAGCCGCCAGGACGCGGCACATCACGCAGGGTTTACCCTGTCAGCCCACAGGAGTTTCAGCGCACAGCGCCTCGTAAACAAGGGGTAGGGGCGTTTTTTATGCCCTTGACGTCAGTCAACGAGGATCAGAGCCAGCGGAGAGCACCCCGCGGAGAGAGTTATCCACTCGCACGGGGAGGCCAGGTGAGGGAAGAGGGGGAAATGTATCCGTTCGCGCAGGGGGGACGAGGCGGGAGAGACGGCGAGCCAGGAGGGGTAGGTGGGGGGGGAGGACGTGAGAAGGGCGTCCCTGCAGTCGTCGAGGAGGAAGTTGCATAACCAGAAACTTTCGACGGTCTGCGTGGCTTTCCTGGATCTGCGCTGGACCCCCTGGCGGTGCCTCCAGCGCCGCCCCTGGCGCGCGCCGCGCGCTGGGACGGGGACCCAGCGCAGATCCAAGGAATCCGCGAGGACCGTCGAAGGTTCGTGTTTCTGCTGCTTTTTGTTCCTCGAAATCGCGGGGGTCGGGCCTCCAATCACGC
This sequence comes from Prorocentrum cordatum, assembly GCA_963575745.1. Lineage (NCBI taxonomy): Eukaryota > Dinophyceae > Prorocentrales > Prorocentraceae > Prorocentrum > Prorocentrum cordatum. Next base: position 371,903 of record CAUYUJ010007313.1, read on the forward strand.
CCCCACTGCCTCGCGACCTGGACTTTTCCCGACGCCGGCGATCCACGGCTGCGCGCGAGGCCCTGGCGCCTGAAGCGAGGGCGCGGCGCAGCGCGAGGCCAACCGAAAAAAGACTCCAAGAACCCGGTCCGGCCCTCCTCCAGTGCATCCCCCACCCTGACACCCGAGCGCTGTGTCAACTTTCACCCCGCAAAAAAGATTCTGAACAGCACGTGTCAGAGGTTGCACCACGGGTTGTGCCAGACCCCCCGCTATCTACCGAATCGCGATTCCTCCGCTCTGTCTAGAGGTTGCGCCAGACACCCCGCGGGCAACCGAGTCGTCTATTGCCTCAGTGCGTGCGTGTGTGCGCGTGTGTGTGCCATAGGCTGCGCCTTCGGTTGCGCCAGACACCCCTTGGGCCACCAAATTGTCAGTTGCCTCAGCAAGTGTGTCAGACACCCCGCGAGCAACCAAATCGTTCGTTGCCTCAATGGGGGTGCCAAAGATTGCACCATCGGTTGCGCCAGACTCCCCGCGGGCCACCAAATCGTCCGATGCCTCAGTGGCTACGCCATAGGCGTCGCCATTGGTTACGCCAGACACACTGCGGAACACCAAATCGCCCGAATGCCCTGTGAGTTTGCCATAGGTTGCCACCAAGTCGTTCGTTGCCTCAGTGGGTACGCCATGAGTTGCGCCACAATGTGCGCCAGACCCCCCACGTCTGTGGGTCGCCATGGGTCGCGACATAGGTTACTTTAGACACACTGCGGGCAACAACATTTTCCGTTGCCTCAGCGGGTAAGCTATAGGAAGTGCCATGGGTTGCGCCAGACACACTGCGGGTAACCAAATCGCCCGATGCGTCAGCGGGTGTGCCATAGGTTACACCATAGGTTGCGCCAAACATCTCGCGTTCAACCAAATCGTCCGTTGTCCCAGTGGTTTTTGCAATGGGTTGCGTCAATCGTTACGCCAGACACCACGCGAGACACCCCATCGCCCGTAGCCTCAGTGCGTACGTCATCAATTGCGTTAATGAAACACCGGGGCACCAAATCGTCCGATGACTCAGCGGGTGTGCCATCGGCGCCGCGGTACACACCGAGGACCACACATCGCCCCATGCCTGTTGGTGTGCCAAATGCTATACCAGGCGCAATGCGGACCACCAAAGCGTCCGATGCCTCAGCGGGTGTGCCATAGGTTGCATTTTAGGTTGCGCCAGACACCTCGCTTTCAACCAAATCGTCGGTTGCCTCAGTGGTTTTGCAGTGGGTTGCGCGACTGCTTGCGCCAGACAGCTCGCGGGATACCCTACCGCCTGTTGCCTCAGTGGGTGTGCCAAAGGTTGCGCCAGACACACTGCGGGCCACCAAGTCGCGCGATACCACAGTGGCTGTGCCATACGTCTCGCAAACAGCTGCGACAGACACACTGTGGGCAATCAACTCGCCCGATGCCTCTGGGTGGGCCACAGGTTGCGCCAGACACAACGCGGGCCACCAAATCGTCCGATGCTTCAGTGGGAGTGCCGCAAATTGCACCATACATTTTGCCAGAACTCCGTATCGAATCTTCCAGAAAGCGTCTTCTTTGTACGCTTCACTTGTGCAAAATTCCCAACCTACCCCGCTCTGCAACCGCCCCCGACTCGAAAATCTCCCCTCCTGTATGGAGCCTAGACTGTTCCCCCCTCCCTGGCGAGAACCCTCCCCCCCACCCCCCTCCCCATCCGAAAGTCGACAGGGGCGGGGGGGTCGACCGAGGGTATCAACATTCCAAGTGTTTTGGAAGTCTGATTTCGCACAGGACGCAAAATTTGGAAATTTGGCTTTCTTAAAATGTGCAAAACTGTTTCCAACTTAAATGTTCGCTCTTAGCTGCCTCCGTTATTTGGTGTTGCAAGACTTCAAACTTTCAAGCGTTCAAACTTCCAAAACCTTGAGTTTTCAAATCTGAAAACATGTTCAAACTCTGAAAACGGAATCGGCCTAAACATTGAAATATTGCATATCCAACAGCTGCAACGTTTCACATTGTGAAAGTTTGAGAAGTTCACAGTTTGCAAGTTCGGGCGATGGAGAATGAGAAAACGCCATGGCGGCATCCCGTTTGCATGAATTTGGGGGGAAGAGCAACGGGGTGAGATAGGAACGGCGTCGGGTGCATGTGTGTCACAATCACACAGACATGTTCTCGTTGCTCTCGGGGCTGTCCTCGTCGCCACTGCTGGACGCGCTTCGACAGTGTCTTCTGATGTGCGACGGAGCGGAGCCCGAACCCTGATCAAGGCAAGCCTGGTCGACGTCATGCTGTTTTGCAGCACTGCGTCAACCAGTATTTCCCTCTTGCTCGCTAAAGAAGGAAACGCTCACATATTCACGCATGTTCAACGCTGGTTCTGGGCCTGACGGGGAACATCGCCGATACCGCTGATTTCTATATTTTGGGCATAACAAAGGCTGCAATTGTGTAACACATGATTTCTGTGGGCTTGGGGGGCGTTTTGCGGAAGCGCTGTTGCCAAGAGATCGCAGTGGCGAAGCGTGGCGGAGGGCAACACTACAATCGAACCTTTCTTTATGTTTTGAAGCAATCAAGAAAAACTGGAAATGTTTGAAATATTGTTTCTTGGGGGCTGGGAACGTTTTGTGGAGGGTTTGGCGGCAAGGGATCGGAAAGAGGGAGGACGATGATGGGGACGTCGCTAGTGCCAACGATTCCTTTTATGTTTTGAAGCAGGAAACGAACGCAATTGTTCAAAATCAGTTTTCTGGGGGCCGGGTGACATCGGAGAATGATCGACATGGGACCTACGTTCGCACAACAAATATTCATGATGTCTCGAAGCACGGAGTACTGGTAGACTTTCGAAAATTATCTTCTTCGTGTACACAGGGGGGACTGGGGAGGCGGAGTAGGAGGAGGAGGAGCATAAACAAGCGCGTTCCACTACTCGCAAAGTAACTACTCGAAAATGGTCTGGATCCCACGCAGAGGATCTACTATAAATGGCATCAAAGCGGACATGTGTTTTTCGGACGTTTGCGAGTAGGCACTTTGCGAGTAGTGGAACGCGCTCGGTGAGAAGAGGAGGAGCAGGAGGAGGAGGAGGAGGAGGAGGAGGAGGAGGAGGAAAGGGAGAAACGTCGACCAAACGTGGGACGGTGCCGGCGCACATCACAAGATACTTTCGAACCGCCTCCAGCCGTGGCGCCCAGGTTTGTCCCCAGAGCAGCGAACACAAATACTAGATGCGATGGCAGGGCTGGATTATCTAAGGACTGGGGTCGCCAATCCCCCGGACAACCTCGGCCAACCCGTCTGAGCGACACAAATGCACGCTGGGAGCGAGCGGGCACGCTCGGACTCAGCTCCCTGGTGAGGATGTCCCAAGCGAAACGGGCCCGGCCAGCCTTCCCGGCCAACCCCCAAGGATCCGGCCACGGCCAACCCCCTAGTGACACAAATGCTTTCCATGAAACATAGTACGCCTGCCTGTCTGTGACGCGAATGCGCCCGGCACCGCGCTCCTACCTGACCCCGTTCCTCCTCCTCCTCCTCCTCCTCCTCCTCCTCCTCCTCCTCCTCCTTCCTCGTCCTCTCGCTCCCGTGCCGCCTCCCCCTCCTCCGCCTCCTCCCAAACCTCTGGCGGCTTCGGCGCCCGTGCTAAACTCTCAGGGGTCCACCCTGAAAGCCCGCGCGTCTCCAGGCCCAGCACAGAGCAATTCTATAGGGGAATCTGCGGGTTCACGTTTTATGCGGATGGGATGTGCTTTGATGTTGCTTTATTTTGCCTGTATTGCATAGTTGGGGTATCTGGGGCTCTTGGAGGGGGGCATCTTGTGTTCGACCACGCCTTGTCGTGTCCATCACAATGTGTGATTGCATAGGTAAGCATGCGGGTAATCATGTGTTGCTGTTTGTTGTGTTGCCTGTCTTTTCGTGTTGGCAGATTGCGCCATCCCAAGTGCCATCTTGTGCTCAAGCACGTGGCGCCGTGCACCGCAGAACGATAGGTTCTAAAGCAAGGCACGCGGGGCATTTCCTTGAGGGTGTTCCAAATTCCGCCCCCTCGGTTAGGACCTCGCTCTCGTTGTTGTCTTTTTCTCTGCATTCCTCTCTTGGACTATCTTGAGCCATCTTGAAAGGCAGGCTTCAACAAGATCTCGCCGCGCCGCTTCCAGCAGAATTGTCAATTTCATAAGGAATATGCGGGTTCAGAGTTTATGATGTGTTTGCTTTGCCTGTGAATCCCTACTTGCGCCATGGTGTGCCACCTTGCAGGCTATCTTGCGATGAACTTGGGGGCTTCTTGGGCCGTCTTCAGCAAGATGGAAGACCGAATGCAAATCCTTCACGCAACTAAGAATAATCAAGAACTGTGGCCTCTGAGGCGGTCTTCACGGCCTCTTGGGCCGTCTTGAAGTCATCCCGGGCCGTCTTGAGGCCCTCTTGGAGCCAGCTCTGCCCGCCTCTCGGGTTCAAGCCGTTCGGGCTCAAGAAAGGTTGGCAAAATACTTGGCTCCAGTAGAGCGACCACTGCCAGCGTTTCGAATCCTTGCGTCCTTGTCTCGCGACTGCCGCTCGCGACCTCTCCGCGTCTCTCCCCTTCGCTCCGCGCCGCCTTTCTCCCGCCTGCTGCCGTTCTCGCGCGGCGGCACGGCGGTTATGGGGCGCCAAGCGGGCCGCCCGGGCGTCCTCCGCCCACGATGCCAACGCTGCTCCACTCGTGCTCAAGCCTTTGTCCTGGCTCCGTTGACGCAACTACTGGCCGACTCTGGGACGGCTCGGAGGCGTCTTTGCTCGCCCGTCTCTCCGTCTTCTTCGCGAACCTTTGGGCCCGCTTCCGCGCGAGACCCCGAAGACGCCGCCGACGACCTCGTTGAACCCTGTCCAAAAGATCCTGCAGCCATCCCAGAAATACCGAGCCAGCTGGCGGGGTGTTTACCGCGCGTCGATGTGCGCCCCGCAGCCGCTGACGCGAGTTGGGTCGCGCCTGCCACCGCGAACTCCCTCTGCACGACTCCCCCTTGCCACGAGCGATTGCGCGCCACTAGATGCGACCTCCTCATGCGCCACGCGGACCGACCGTGGGCCACCCAGGCGAACGTCGCGCGAGAGTGCGCCAGGGCGCTTGCGTGCGCGTCACCTTCCGTGTTCTGGAATGGGTCGACCGTAGGCTGTGCCTGCGCATGAACTCCAACAACCTGCATTGCGAGATTGCTTCTGCATACCTGGACGCCCTCGTCGTGGAGAAAGTGCGCCGGGACGCTTGCGCGATTGACAGCCGACGTCTTCTCCTCGACCTGACTCCCAGCAGGTATGTCCTCGCCCTCGTTGCAAACGCCTGCCCTCTCTGTTTCCTCCCCGCTGTCTTCGAAGATCATATGGCGCGAGTGCGGCGACAGGGCGGCGCGGGGCTGAGGCTTGACACGGACTTGAAGATAGCCAAGCACGTGGCGGAGTGTAAGGCGGATGAGAATGGCACCCTCACGCAAGCGAAGCCGCTTCGCTGCTGCTTGGCAACGAACCATGGAGACCGGGCTTGCGCACTGGTCGCCTTCCTCTCGTGCGACAGCGCCCTGTGGGCCTACGGGGCCTCGCCGCGGTGGGCGCTGCGTGGCCGCAGAGGACATTTCTGGCAAACCTCGCGGCAGATGCGGCAACAGCAGATGCGGACGGTGGCGCCTAACTGGGTTCGAAGGCCAGTCAGCAATTGCTTCCCTCCTCCTCCTCCTCCTCCTCCTCCTCCTCCTCCTCTCCTCCTCCCTCCTCCCCTCCTCCCCATCCTCCTCCTCCTCCTCCTCCTCCTCCTCCTCCTCCTCCTCCTCCTCCTCCTCCTCCTCCCCATCCTCCTCCTCCTCCTCCTGGTCGAGAGTACAACGAAGCAGCACAACACTTACGGCGACGCGCAGGCCAAGGATAACAAGTGGACACGGCATCGCTCGGCAGCCCACACATCCGCGTGTGGACCGAGGTGGTGAACTACATGGGGCGCACCATGGAGCAAGGAGCGGAGAGGGACCACATCGAGAGGTACTACCAGGACACAATCTTGAATTACAGCATCCCGATCTTCAGGGTCCGCAAGAACAAGGGCAAATAAGAAGGGGTTCAGGAGAGGTGCCGATTCCAGTTTCAGGTCAAGACGACGCATCACCAGCTGGAGACGATCATCGTGAAGCAGCTTCGCAAGGAAGGAGCAGTTCGCAAGCTGGGATTGGCACCGAGGGGCGCAGTGGAGCGGGAGCTGGGGTGCCTGATCAACGGCCATTAAGCGGGATAGAAGGCGCACCTGCGACGCAACACTCGTGCTTGACCGCAGGGGCTCGCGAGACGCTAGCAGGGGCGCCTGGTGCTGCGACGCAACACGCATGCTTGGCCATAGGGGTTTGTGCGACGCTAGCAGCACCAGCGGACAGTGAGAGACGGGACGCAGTGCGGACGCGCCCTCCTGCGACGCAATACTCACGCTTGGCCGTAGGGGCTTGTGAAACGCAAGCAGGAGGGGTAACAAACACACGTGAGCAGACCCAGAGGGAGACGACACTTCGTCGTGGTGAGGGTGAGGCCGACGGCCATGAGCAAGCAATGCGCCTCTGTCAGTTTTCGCAGGCTGCTGCAACCCGCGCCTTACAACAGGCATTCAAAACGAGCGAGAGGTTTCGAACGCTCGTTAGGGAAAGCCGACTCCCAGCCCCTCCCCCTTCCTCTGAAACTCCCGACCTCTTCCAACTCCGTGGGCCGAGTTTTCCCGACTATTCTGTAGTGCCCCCCCCCCCCCGAACCGAAGCGGAAGGGCAGGGGGCGAGGAGGTCCGAGCAGGAGCGGGGAGGAGCGAGCGAAGAGGGCACACGTGAAGCGGGTGCTGTCCTGCCCCGCAGGCCCCCTGCATGGGGGGGAGGTCGGTGCAGGGAGGGCCCGAGCGCCCACCGACGCCCCGCGGCCCCCCGTCGGGAAAGGAACCACAGCCAGGCCACTCAGGTGTTTCAAGGCTGCGATGTCCTAGAGGCGATCGCAGCACCGAACAGGCCCGAGAGCTCGATCGATCGATCGATCGATATCCTCCTCCTCCTCCTCCTCCTCCTCCTCCTCCTCCTCCTCCTCCTCCCCCTCCTCCTTTGGTACATATGAACCGACCATGCTGTGCAGAGCCTGCTTTGGATGGAGTGCCGAAGGGCACCTTCGCAGGCGCAATATTCTTGTTTCACCCTGCCCGCGCGCCGTCTGGCGCAAGGTTTCTGACCTGACCTGTGCGCGTCCAGATTGCGGGGGTCTCTCACGCGTAACGCCAATTAGCGGCTGTGGCCCCGTCCATGCACCATACCCAAGCTCATCCACACACATCACTCACACCATTCACATGCAGACCCATACATAGTCCGACTCGCCCACATCCATTCACGCGTAGCCACAACCACCCGTCTACCCATACTCGCTTGTACCCAGAACCGTCCCGCACACGTAAGCTCGTACTCGCATGCCCGTGGCCACCACGACGTGGCGTGCAATGGACTTGGGCACGCTATTAGCCGCCAAGGGCTATTGCACGGGCCCGTTCGCGCCTTGGTTGTGGGGATGTCTCGAGCGAAATGTTTCTTATTGAAGGTAGACGCGTCTCTGCGCCAGCTGCCCGTCCAATGCTTACAGAGTGCTGCTCACAGACTTCCCGACGTTGCTCAAGTATGCTCCTTGGTCATCACTGGTGCTTCGACTGGCCAGTGCTCACTGGCGCGCCGTGCTGCGCACTGACATTCACTGCTGCGCATTACTAGCAGTGCTTGTCTACTGGGTGATCACTACTGCCGAGCGTTGCTGTGCTGAACAATCGGTTTTCCATTATGTCCTTGCTGCCCAATGCTGCTGCTCACTGCTGCGAACGGCTGGTTGGTGATGTTCACTGCGTGCTCGCTGCGAGTCAGACCTGCTCCTTGCTGGCTACTGCGGCCCACTGTTCGCTGCTTACCCCGTGCTTTTCAGTACCAATGAGCTCTGGCCAACGCTGTTCAATTATGGTCAGACTGCATCACTGCTGCGCACTGTTTACTCAGTGCTTGCGCTCGGCATGCTAACTGTCGGACCACTGTTTGCTAGCTAGCAGCCGCTCTCTGTCTACATGTTCCCACATTTCAAAGGAAGGGGAAAGGAACAGCATGTGGCTGCTGATGGGAGTGGGGAAGGGCATCATCAGCAGGAAATCGACAGGCAACCCATCAGGATGACCAGGGAGTTAACAACACTTCGATAAATAATAACAGTATCCGCCACCGTGCCCTCTGGCACTTTGAGGCGTGCTGGAATGCCAAGTGCTGTCTGGTAGGGATTCTGCAATCTTCTAGGGATCCCCTCCCCTCTCGAAGCGCTGGCCCACGCGCATCGCCCCCCCTCCCCGAGACTCTGTCGGCGCCCTTATACGTCCCTGGCGCTCTCCAAGGAGCCGAAGACGACCAAGATGGCCCAGACAGGCCACCGAGCCCGCCAAGATGGCCCAAGATGTCTCCAAGACGACCCAAGATGGAACCAAGACAGCCCAAGATGGCGTCAGGACTGCCCACGAGGCTTTCAAGACGGCTCCAAGAGAACTCTTAGCAGGACCCGAAGATGCCAAAATCGTTGGTTGTCCTTGGGTTTGTTTCAACTAGTATTTCGCGTTCTCGCCCTTTCGGTCTTCCGCCGGCTCAAGATGACGCCCAAGAGGCCTCCAAGATGGCCTTACGACGACCCAAGACGGCCTCAAGAGAGCCCAAGAGGCCTCCAAGACGGCCTCAAGAGGGCCCTGGAAGGCCCAGGACGCAAGAGAACCTCAAGGTGGCCCAAGAGGCCTCCGGAGGGACCCAAGACGTTATTAAGACGGCCCCTGGACGGCGCAAGACGGCCTCACGACAGCCCGAAGACCCCCCAGACGGCGACGAGGGACCCAAGAGAGCCGCAAGACGGCCAAAGAGGGCCCCACGTCGGCCCAAGAGGGCACCCGGGGACCCTCAAGACCGCTCCACAGGAGCCCAGGACAGCCCCGAGACAGCCCAAATAAACTTCATGAGAGCTCGCCGAGAAGTGAAGACGAAAGGTGTCAATGTGACGGTCCTCCGCCTCCTCCTCCTCCTCCTCCTCCTCCTCCTTCTCCTCATCCTCATCCTCGTCCTCCTTATCATCATAGTCAGTACCATCATCCCCACCACCGTCATCGTCCTCGTCTTCATCATCACCATCATCATCATCACCACCACCATCACCATCATCCTCATCCTCACTACCACCATGCTCGTCATTGAGAGCAACGTCTTCAGGTCCTTCCCTCGCTTCATCGTCCTACTCCGCTCAATGGGTGAACCATGGTGCTGCAGGACGGGCCAGAAACGGCGGAGGTGTCGCATGTGACACCTGTCGGCCTTGCCCGAGCGGCCGCTGCAGAGAGCCCTGGGACAGGCCAAGGAAGCCCAAAGTCCAGCGATGTGTCACATGTGACGACTTTCTAGGGGGAGGGGGAGGAGGAGGAGGAGGAGGAGGAGGAGCAGGAGGAGGAGGAGCAGCAGGAGGAGGCTGGGCTTGCTCCCACCGTCGCTGTAATGGGTGTGCCAATCGCCGCTCGAGGTGTCACAAGTTCGGGCCTCCCGTCTCCCTCGCGCAAGGGCCGCCGAGAATGCTGTGCTGGAGCGGCGGGATCAGCCGCAAGCAGCTGGCATCGAGAGGACAAACAAAAGAAGGGGTGGAAACACGGAAAGAGTTAAACAATGTTTGTTTGGTCGGCGGGTCGAGAGCGGGCCTCTTCCGGTTAAGAGCTAGGCGGGGCGCGCGAAGCAGTAATTGGGGAGACAGGGCGCGGGCGGGCGGGGCCTCAGGCGGCCGGAGGGTGCGGAGTAGGAAAGAGTTCAACAAGGGTGTGGAGGATGGGAACTTGGAAGGGCGGAAGAAGCTGCCACATGCTCCAAAGGACGATTGTTGTTGTCGTTCTTCGTCCTCATCCTCCTCTCTTGCCCCTCATCCGCCTAATCCTTTTTCATGTTACCCCTCTTCCTCCCTCTCTGTTTGGAGCACTTGGTGACGTGCGCAGAGACGACGACCTTGACAGACGACGACAACAAAGACGACTGCGACGACGACCAAAACCACGATACGGATCACGAGAAGAAGTACGTAAGAGGGAGGAGGAGGAGGAGGAGGAGGAGGAGGAGGAGCAGGAGCAGCGACGGACTGGTCAGGAACAGGTGGCGGAGGGGGGGTATTCTCAAGCCCACGCAGAGGAGAATCGACGAACATCCCTGCAGTGTGCCATTGGGTGGTGGTGGTAATGGTTGTAGTGGTGGTGGGCGTTGTGGGGTGTGGGGGAGAGAAACACCAACAAACAACAGATGCCCGACCACCCCGCTCTGGCATTTTTGTCTTATTCCCCCCCCTCGTTTACCACCCCCGCCAACACACCCGTCACCACCGTGCCCCCTGCCCCATCCCACCCCGCGACTTCCTCTCCCTCCTCCGCCAAACCCGCATCCACCCACTCATCCGCCCCGCCCCTCGAAAGGCGCCACAAAAGAGCGCCACACGTTAGAACTCGCGCAGGGTTCGATGTAGAACTACGTTTAGAATCGGATCCCCACTAATGGGGGACGAATGCGCGTCTGCAACACACACACACACACACACACTTTTCAAGTCGGCGGCGCAGGGGAGCATCAGGCGCGGTCAGCAGGTGGAAGTGCAAATAGCGATCGAACTTAGTCGAAACGCATCATGAAGGAAACGTCCACCACGGCAGTACACACACACACTTAGGGAATCGATCGTACCACACGGCGGCCCTCGAGACCGCCGCCCCAGAATCTCTGGTCCTCATTTTTCGGATTCGCTCATACTCAAACTGAGCCATACTCTTACAAATATTCACTCATGCCCAGACCTTGAGGACCCCTTCGAACCCCTGGAGACAGAACGGGCCCTCCCAAAAATCACTCCCAGAGAACTGGCTGACGCCTACCGTAGACAGACTCGCAATGACGTCGTCGCCGCTGCGCCCGCCAACGTAGCCACGAGAAGATGCTCGGCCTCCTGGGCGCCGTGCAGAGATACTCTTGTTGAACCATCTGTTTTGAAAACCACCCTAATCTGACGCCCGAATATCACACCACATCGCCGGTGAATGTGTGACGTCGATGAAGAAATTCGGGGTGCACATCGCGCCGCATCGCCGATGCATCGGCGACACGGCGCGATCCTCCGACCGCCTTCCTACTCTGGCCCAGCTTGGGTGGTCCTGGAGGGGCGACTCCCCTAGGCCCGTCCCGAAGGCGCACCCTGACCAGTGTCTCGAGCCGTGTCCCACCATCGAGCCGGGGCCCCTGTGGCCATACAAGGAGGAGAAGAAGGACTGGAGGGGAGGAGGAACGGCTCGACGCTGATGAGGCTACAGCGAGTCCGTGGATACCGCCTGCAGGTGAGGCGAGTAACCCTACGCATACAATGGGACCCAGACAGGCCACCAAGCACAGCGATGCGTCGCGCCAGCCTGCTCAGTACAGGACCAGTGCCCAGGACGCCGTGCTAGTGGCTGCCACCGAGGGGGCTGCACGTGTGGGCGCCCAGTGGGACGCCACCTCCACTCCCGACCCACCCTGCTCCTTCGGGCGACCCTCCTCCTCATCCGCCTCGTCCTCTGTTCCCCCCTGCCCCCACCCCATCCATCAATTCCTCCACGGACAGCCCAAGCCAACTGGGTTGCGAAAGTTCCCCAAAAGGATTGCGCATCTGAGTGCGTGTGCAGTGCGGGCTGATGTGGTCCCAAGTCGGCAATGGCACCGCACTGTCGCACCCATTATTCCCCCCAGACCCAGCCAGTCCAAGTATCACCCCTCCTTTCTAGCGCATCCTGCCAAATAGTGTTATGCGGAACGCCCGATTTGATCTTACAAGTGCATTTCCAATGCCTGCCAGCGTGATACCCCGCCGACAGCCCCACATCACCCCCCGTCGCAGGCAGCCACCGCGCCGAAGGCACTCCGACCCCCGTCGCGACGCGACGACGAGGCGAGGTTGACCCCCGTCGGGGGGGTACCCCCCCAGCTTATTAAGAAACCCAAAGTACATGATTGTACGGTGGATGTATGCTCTATTATATTTATGTGGTGCCAGCACGCGGTGCAATACATGTGATGCAGACTGCGTGGCGCAAACTGTGCGGTGCAAGCTATGCTGTGCACGGTATGTTGTGTCAGCTATGTGGTGCAAGCGCTACGGTGGTTGTGTTGTGTAAGCTACGTTGTTTAAGCTACGATGTCAAAGCTATGGGGTGCAAGTTGTGGCCGCCCAGCGCGCGAGGCGCCCACGAGGCGACCACGGGCGTGTACCAGGCGAAACCTCGGCTGACTCACCCAACGCACGAAGCGCCCACGAGGCGCCCACCAGCAGGCACCAGGCGAAACCTCGGCTGACCCACCCAGCGCGCGAGGTGCCCACGAGGCGCCCGCGGGCGCCCACGAGCGGGCACTGTGCGAAAACTCGGCTCACCTACCCAGCGCACGGGGCGCCCACGGGCGAGCACCCAGCGAAAATTTGGAAGAGACCACCCCCACCCCTGTCCATCCTTGGACTGCCTCCTCGCTACTTGGTATCTCTCCGTCCCCTCCTCTCTCTCTCTCTCTCGCAGCGGCTTCGGCCGTTCCCACTCCACCGCGGCGCCGCCCCGCGCGCGGCCCCGGTTCCCATGACGCGGCGGCGCCGCCGCGCGCCGGCGACGGTAGGTTTCGAAGAGCGGGGGGGGGAGGGGAGGGAGGCCACCTTGCAAACCATCCTCTCCGGAGGCCTCCGAAGGAAGGGGACGGGATGAGCGGCGGGGCCGGCGGGGCCACTCAACCGTAGCAAATGTACTACCGTAGACGTAGTGTATTGTCGGTAACATTGTACATGGAATACCTTGTCCGTAGCATTGTATACGTGGCACGTGCACGTAATGCCCTTGTCCGTAGCGCTGTAGAGCAAGTACAATCTGCATGCAAATTGGAGAGCCCAAATCAACGGCTTTTGGTAGGCCGGACTAACCGCGCTATTGCGCCATCCGATCGTAGACAACATCGAACAGGCTTTCGTCGTCGAGCACGCGGAGGAAGAACTGGGCAACCCCAGGCTGGTCAACCGCGGATGCGAGGTCGCACAACCACTCGAACACGTTTTTTTTTTATATATATATATATATATATATATATCGGCTCGTGACATTGGTGGGCTCGAGCCTTCTCTTGGTGCATGACGGCGAGACGCTTCTTGGGGTACATGTCGATGGGATCGACGTTGGCATTCTTAACGCTGATGGCCGTCGGTCTCGATCTGAATGCCCAGCATCCCGCGGCGGTATCCCAAGTGCCCAGACTACACTCGAGGCCATTTTGGCGCCTCGGGCCCTTTATGCCCGATTTCTCGGGCTGGCACCCCTTGTCGTAGTCCTGCGCGTTCAAGTAATTCGGCTTGTAGTCCAGCTATTACGCTGGTGATTATTGTAGGTCAGGTGGTTGCCCTCGTCGCCCTTGAATTTCAGCTCGTCGCCCTGGTAGACTTGCGGGAGGCTCTCGTAGTTTTGCTCATGGCCCGCGTTCCTCAAATTGAAGCCCTCGTACCTCCTCATGCGGCCCTTGTAACTAAGCTGGTGGCTCTCGGAGTTCTGCTTCTCGGCCTTGCAGTTCAGCTCGTCGCCCCAGTAGCCCCGCAAGAACCTCTGGTAGTTGTTGTGGTCCGCGTAGCTTTGGTTGTGGCCCTCGTAGCTCAGCAGGTGGTCCTCGTAGCTCTCGTACCTGTGCCTGTGGTCCTCGTAACTCAATTTGCGGTCCTTGTGGATGTGCCGGTGGCTCTCGTAGCTGCCTGCGTCTCTGGGCCTTGTAGCTCAGCTAGTGGCCCCCAAAGATCTGCTGTAGCTGTGCCTGTGGTCCTCGCAATTATGTTCGTTGTCCTCGTAGCCCGGCTGGTGCCTCCTGTAGCTCAGTTAGTGGTCCTCGTAGCTCAGCTGGTGCCCCTCGTAGCGCAGCATGTGGCCCTCGTGGTTCAGCTGGTGGTCCTCGTAATTCTGCCTGTGGCCTTCCTAACTCAGCTTGCGGGCCGCGTGGCTCAGCTAGTGGCTCTCGTGGCTCTGCTGGTGGCTCTCGTAGCTCGGGAGGTGGGTCGTGAGGCTCTTCTGGTGGCTCTCGTAACTGTGCCTGTGGTCCTCGTAGCTCAGCTCGTGGTCCACGAAGGGCCGCTGGTGACCCTGGTAGCTCTGCTGGTGGCTGTAGTAGCTTTGCTCGTTGCTCTCGAAGCTCAGGCTGTGGCCCTCGTTAATTTCCAAGTGGGTATCGTGGCTCGGCTGGTGGCTCTCGAAGCTCTGCTCGTGGCTCTTGTGGCTGAGTTGGCGGCTCCAGTGGCACTCCTGGTCGTCCACGTGTGGCTCAGCTGGTGGGCCTCGTGGCCCTGCTCGTGGCTCACGTAGGTCTGCTCGCGGTCCTCGTAGTTCAGGGCGCGGCTGTCGTGGCTCTGTTCGTGGCTCTCGTAGCTCGGCAACTGGGTGTTGAAGCACTTGTGGTGGTTCTCGTAACTGTGCGCGCAGTCCCCGTAGTTCAACCTGTGGTCCCCGAAGATCCCAACGAACATACAATAGGCTTCTTTCCCACACCCCAGGCACGGTGGCGGGATGGGCCGGATGCCATTCGATCCGCCGCCCCCTGTCGATTCATCGCAAGGGTGCCTGGCGTGCTGGACTTCTTACGGTTTTGGTTTTGGTTTTTTTGTCCAAAAGAACTCCCCCTGGCGCTTCGGCCCGTCCCGCCGAGGTCCCGGGAGAACTCCAGGCGCGCAAACGACCTCAACGTCCACAACAAATTCTCCAAGATGGCCCAAGATGGTCTCCAAGATGGCCACGTTGGCCCAAGATGGCCTCCAAGATGGTCCCAGATGGCCTCCAAATCCGCCGAAGATGGTCCAAGACGGCCTCCAAAACGGCCTCAGAGAGTCCAAGATAACCCCAAGTTCGCCCAAGAAGCCTCCAAGACGCCTCCAAGACGGCCCAAGAGGCCTCCAAGAGGTCCTCCAGGAGGGCCCGAAGAGGCCAAAATCATTGATTGTCCTTGGGTTTTTGAGGGATTTTGGAATTTGCTTCTTCTCGGCATTCCGACGGCTCAAGCTCCCAAGACGGCCCCATGACGGCCCAAGAGGCCTCCAAGACGGCCCAAAGAGGGCCCCAAGACGGCCCAAGAGGCCTCCAACACGCCCAAGATGGCCTCCAAAACGCCCAATATGGCTTCCAAGACGGCCCCGAAGCGCCCCAAGAGGGCCCCAAGTCGGCCCAGAAAGGCCCCCAAGACGGCTCCCGACGGCGTCACGGGCCAGGAACCCACCAAGATGCCAAAATTGGCTCGAAGCTGGCCCAAGACGGCCCAAGAGGCCTCCAAGAGGGCCTCCAGGAAGGCCAGAAGAGGCCAAAAACATATACTTGCCTTAGGTGTTTGAAGGAGTTTGACATGTGCTTCTTTTCGGCCTTCCGACGGCCCGATACGGCCCAAGAGCCCCCAAAGATCGCCCAAAGATCGCCCTAGAGGCCTCCGAGATGGCCCCAGAACGACCCAAGAGGGCCCCAAGACGGCCCCAAGAGGTCCCTAAGACGGCCAAGGCGGCCTTTAAGACACCCAAGATGGCCTCCAAGACGGCCCTGGAGCATTCCAAGAGGGCCCAAGTCAGCCCATAGAGGCCCCCCAAACGGCTTCCGACGGCGTCAGACGGACCAGGAGCCCACCAATACGGCCGAACATGGCCCTAAGATTGCCCAAGACGGCCCAAGAGGCCTCCAAGAGGGCCTCCAGGAAGGCCCGAAAAGGCCAAAATCATTGATTCCCAATGAGTTTTTGAAGGATTGTGGCATTTGCTTTTTGTTCGGCCTTCCGACGGCCCGAGACGGCCCAAGTGCACCCAAAGATCGCCCAAGAGACCCAAGTGCACCCAAAAAGGCTCCCAAGACGGCCCAAGAGGCCTCAAAGACGCTCAAGATGGCCTCCAAGACGGCCCGAGAGCCCTCCAAGACATCCTCCAAGAAGGCCCGAAAGGGTCAAAATGGTCTCCATACGGCCAAGATGACCTTCAAGATGCCCACGTGTTCCCCGAAGGCTTTCCAAACCGATTCGGGGAACACATGGTCCGATAGCTTGTCAGGTCTGGCATCAACGTTCGGCCACATAGGCGCTTCCAAAAAGGCAGGGGGCGGCGGTGATTCGCCGTAGGCGTCTTCGATCCGCCGCCCCCTGTCGATTCATTGCAGGGGCGTGCTGAATCCTCTCGGTTTTGGTTCTGGTTCTTTTTCCCCAAAAAACTCCCCCTGGGGTTTCGGCCCGTCCCGCCGGCCACCCGGAAGGACCCCAATGTTCCCAATGTTTCGTTCAAGATGGCCCGAGATGGTCTCCAAGATGGCCACGTTGGCCCAAGATGGCCTCCAAGATGGTCCCTGATGGTTTCCAAGTCCGCCCAAGATGGTCCAAGACGGCCTCCCATACGGCCCAAGAGAGTCCAAGACGGCCGAAGACGGCCCCAGAGGCCCCCCAGAGGCCCCCAAGACGGCCCAAGAGGTCTCCAAGAGGTCCTCCAGGAGGGCCCGAAGAGGCCAAAATCATTGATTTTCCGTTGGTTTTGAAGGATTTTCGATTTCGCTGCTTTCCGGCTTGTCGACGACCCAAGACGGCCCACGAGGCCCCCAAGATCGCCCCCACAGCGCCCAAGAGGCCTCCAAGATGGCCTGAGGACTGGCCAAGAGGCCCCCAAGACGGCCCCAAGAGGGCACAAAGACGTCCCAAGAGGCCTCCAAGACGACGCCCAAGATGGCCTCCAAGACGTCCCTGGAGCACCCCAAGAGGGCCCCAAGTCGGCCCAGAAAGGCCCCCCAAACGGCTCCGACGGCTTCAGACGGGCCAGGAGCCCACCAAGATGGCCGAAATTGGCTCGCAGCTGGCCCAAGTCGTCCCAAGAGGCCTCCAAGACGGCCTCCAGGAAGACCAGAAAAGGCCAAAAACACTGATTGTCCTTTGGTTTTTGAACGATTTTCGCAGTTGCTTCTTTTCAGCCATCCGAAGGCCCGATACGGCCCAAGAGCCCCCAAAGATCGCCCAAACATCGCCCAAGAGGCCTCCCAAATGGCCCCTGAATGGCCCAGGAGGGCCCCAAGACGGCCCCAAGAGGCCCCTAAGACGGCCCAGGAGGCCTTGAAGACGCCCAAGATGGCCTCCAAGACGGCCCTGGAGCATTCCAAGAGGGCCCCAAATCGGCCCAGTGGAGCCCCCGAAAGGGCTTCCGACGGCGTCGGACGGGCTAGGAGCCCACCAGAACGGCCGAAGATGGCCCTAAGATGACCCAAGACGGCCCAAGAGGCCTCCAAGAGGGCCTCCAGGAAGGCCCGAAAAGGCCAAAATCATTGATTCCCCATGAGTTTTTGAAGGAGTGTGGCATTTGCTTTTTGTTCGGCCTTCCCACGGCCCGAGACGGCCCAAGTGCACCCAAAGATCGCCCAAGAGGCCCAAGACGACCCCAAGAGGCTCCCAAGACGGCCCAAGAGGCCTCCAAGACGCTCAAGAGTCCTCCAAAACGTCCTCCAAGAAGGCCCGAAAGGGTCAAAATGGTCTCCGGACGGCCAAGATGACCTTCAAGATGCCCACGTGTTCCCCGAAGGCTTTCCAAACCGATTCGGGGAACACATGGTCCGATAGCTTGTCAGGTCTGGCCTCAACGTTCGGCCACATAGGCGCTTCCAAAAAGGCAAGGGGCGGCGGTGTTTCGCCGTAGGCGTCTTCGATCCGCCGCCCCATGTTGATGCATCACAGGGTGCCTGGCGTGCTAAGAATATTTCGGATTTGGTTGTGGTTCCTTTTCCAAAAAAAACTCGTCCTGGGGCTTCGGCCCGTCCCGCCGGCCACCCGACGGGCGCAGAATCCTCCCAAAAACTCTCCCAAGACGGCTCAAGATGGTGTTCAAAACCGCCCGGATGGCCCAAGATGGCCTCCAAGATGCCCCCAAGACGGCCAAGATGCCCTCAAAGACGGCCACGCTAGCTCCAACATGCCTCCAAGACGGCCCAAGTGGCCTCCAAGACGGCTTCCAGGAGAGCCCGAAGAGGTCAATAAGTTATCATTGATTTGCCATCGGCTTTTGAAGGATTTTGGTTGTTGCTCCTTTTCGGCCTTCCGACGGCTCAATACTGCCCAAGAGGCCATCAAGATCGCCCCGAAAGTGCCCAAGAAACCTCCAAAACAGCCCCAGGACGGCCCCAGGGCGGCCCAAGAGGTTCCCAAGACGGCCCCAAGAAGGCCCTAAGACGGCACAAGAGGCCCCCAAGAAGCCCCACATGGCCTCCAAGACTGCCAAGATGGCCTCCAAGATGCCTCCAAGACGGCCAAGATGGCCTCCAAGACGGCCAAGAGGGCCCCAAGATGCACCCAAGACAACCCAAGATGGCCTCAAGATGGCCTACGACTGCCCAAAAGGCCCGCAAGAGTCTCCCAAGACGGCCCAAGAGCCCTCCAAGACGTTCTCCAGGAAGACCCGACAGGATTTGAATCATTGATTTTCCTGAGGTTTTTGAAGGATTTTGGCTGTTGCTTCTTTTTCAGCTCTCCGACGGCCCCAGATGACCTCAAAATGGCCTTAGACTGCCCAACAGGCCCGCAAGAGGCCTCCAAGACTGCCTAAGAGCCCTCCAAGACGTCCCCCAGGAAGGCCCGAAAGCTCGGAAACCACCTGGTCCGATAGCTCGCCCGACTCCGTGTTCCCCGAAAGCTTTCGAAACCCACTCGGGGAACGCGTGGCCCGATAGCTTGGCCAAGCTCAAACCCAACATTCGGCCACGCAGGCGCGTCCAAAAAAGCCACGGGCGGCGGTGATTCGCGGTAGACGTCTTCGATATGGACACATTGCTGTTATGGCTGCTCCGTATGCTTGCTGGCGCACTGCTCCATCGACTCAACCCATGCTCTTCCATGGCGTCGTCTTGCCTCGTGTGGTCCACCCAATCGGTCCCGCGATCCAACATTACGCTGGTGCAGTGGTCTGCTATGGAATTGTACCGTCTTGGGTCCCATTCCACAAAAAGGCGTTGTTTCCAGGCGGGGATTACCATCCCTCTTTGAGCAACCAGTGTAAGTGCTGAGCTATACGAACACTCATCGGCCGCTCCCAGAGGACAGTTCTTGAATCTGCTGGCTATCGGTTTGTACCCGCAGCCTCTTCCCTAGTTGCCCCCACTGCAGCTCTCGAGGGTCACGCAAACCGAGAGGGAACGAATTGACAGCCTCAGCCAATCATCACCATATGTTCCTTTCCTGAGGGGCAAGACACGGGGACCACGACCAAGATGGAACGCGGAAACGTCGTGTCGAACCTGGTCCCCGTCGATCTTAATCAGCGTCATTTCGTGGATCGTCCTCGCGAATCTGCGACGGCCGACACGGACCGTGACCAAAATCGGCCCCGACGAGATCCCGCGTCATCTTTGTCAGGGTCCTCGTGCTCCTCCCCTCGCCTTGTGGATGCCATGACAGTGGAAGCACTAACAATCCTATCATTGAATTTCAGACGTGTTTAACATGTGTAAAACATGTTCCAACAACGTTTCAAACATGCGCTTGCGGATTTGAAACGTGTTTGACACATGGTTAGACATCTGGAAATCACTTGGCAGCATGCTTCCTCTCCATGGATCGTCCTCCACAACTGAAGGGGCCTTGGGACACACAAATAAATACACACAAATAAGAAGATTCCCCATATTTTCCTATATTTTCTGGGTTTTTGTCTTCCCCCCCACTTCCCATATTTTCCCATATTCTCTGGGGAATCGACGATTAATTGTGTTTGTATGATTTTTCCCTCCTGAACAACCCTCGCCTTCCTTCCCGTCCTCCCTTCGGGAGCTGCCCCCTCCCCGCCTCTGTTGCCGCCCGCTGCGAGCGCAGGCAGGCTGCGGGATGCCTCCGGCTCGCGGGCGAGCTCAGGGGGCGGGGGGCGCCAGAGAAGGCACCAGCCCTGCCCTCCACGGCAGAAGAACGGGGGGGAAACGGGCGAGGGTGGACTTTCCTCTCGTCCGCTTTCGCTTCGTCTTCTTTCGACTCGTCCTCGGTCGCTTCGTCCGCGCTCCGAGGCGGACGGATCGCACAAGACGAAGCGAAGCTCGGATGGAACGGAGCAGCAGCGGAGCCGAGGGGGGTTTCTGAGGGCGATCACCCTTAAAGGGGCCCCAGGACACACAAATCCCCATAATTTCCAATATTTTCTGGGTTTCTGTCTTCCCCCCCACTTCCCATATTTTCCCATATTTTCCTGGGAGTCGACGATTCATTGTGTCTGTGTTTTTGTTTTCCCTCCTGAACCCTGTTCTCCTAGGTCGCCCCGCTTCGCGCCCTCGCGCCCCGCAGCGCGCGACGCGCGCTTCTGTTCGTGCCCCCGCGCCGCCGCCACTGGAGAAGGGCAGCTGCCCAACCTGAGCCGCGACGCGCGAGGCGCGATTCCCTTCGCGCCCGTCCAGAGATGCCGTTAGGGGGCCGCATGCGAACCCTACCCCTACCCCCCACGACTTCTGAGGGGGCTGGGCTGCCACGCCGAGCACGCGGAGCCCGAGCGCTGGATTCACGTGCGGAGGGCCATGGTGGCAGGCCGCTCGAGGGCCGGGAGCTGGACGGACGCGCGGCCACGTGCGGATGCTGCTGCCGCCCAGGTTGGCCGCGTCGTGCATTCCAGCCTCCCGACAGGCCCCCTCGCCCGACCGCTGCAATTTCCCCGTCGATGGGAGCCCACGACTCGGTTAATGCTCCTGCGACCGTCCTCTCCACCGTGCCGCTGCCTTCAATTCCCTTGGATTCCTACCGTGTGCATTCAGAAGCAGCATGAGGACAACCGAAGAGGGAAGATGGAGCAGGACGGTGAGGACAGAGCGGAAGGGGCAATGCGAAGTGATAGGGAGAGGTGAGAGAGCGAGGAGAGGGGATGGAGGGTGGGATATGGATGGGGGAGGCCAGGAGAGGAGGGGAGGGAAATGGAAAGCATGGAAGGCCATAAGGGGGACGGGGAGGCGGGAAGGGGAGGAAGGACAAGTGGAAAATGGTGATGAAAAAAGAGAGAGAGAGAGAGAGAGAGAGGCGGTGACGACGCCACTGTAAAATCCAGCCGCGCGGGCAGGCGAAGGCGTGGGTCCGCGGGAGCGCAACTCCGTTACGCCCTGCGCTCTGGGCGCTGCTGGGCTGCCAGGCAGCTGCTGCCACCGAGAGGCGACGGGGCGAGGTGCATGACAGGGGTGTGTGTGGCGCGCGTGGGCGGGCAAGGGATGCGGCGGCCTACTCCTCCGGTGTCCAGACGCTCCCGACAGTTGCTCTGATCAGTGCGTTCGTGCAGCAGGCCACTTTTTTCTGGTGGTGGTGTTCCATCGGCAGCGCCTCGCCGAAGCATGGCTGGCATCCTTGGGCCAATAGACTTGGACGAGGGACAGGCGAGCCAGTGGAGCTTACTTGTCATTGCACTTGGTGCTTTTTTCGTTCGAGGGGTTCGTCACCACGTCCTGCTCATCCTTCTCCTCTCTTCCTCCACAGCGTCGTCCTCCTCCGCTTTATCCTGCTTGCCCCTCCCTCACCCTTCTACTCCTGCTGTTGGCCGTAGCCATTCGGCTCAAGGGTTCTGGAATTTGTCCCAGGTCATTCCCGCCGCACGCACTCCGTGACTGTAGTGTTCGGAAGTTGTTTCCTCATGTACGTTCATCGACGGTGCATTGGCCATGGCAGGGCGCACCCTGGACACTGGTGCCAAAACCACTGTGCCCGAGCTGAAGGATACCCTGCGGTTTCGCGGCGAACGCGATATTGCAACGAGAGTTGGGAAACTCTCGAGGCTACGTAATTCTGCCAGCCACCCCGACGTCGGGTTGGCCTCTGATGTCACCAGGGCGCTCCAGGTCGAGCCGAAGTTCGCCGAGGAGGACCCCGAGCTTCACAAGGAGTGCGAGGTGTCCAAGGAGCTGCCCGTCGCGCTGAAGTCGGAGTGCAGACGGAGGCCGTCTGGGTCAGCTTCGGCGTGGACAACGTGCACACTGCGATGGAACACAACGGGTGCGCAGACTACGTGGCCGTCCAGGCGGAGGAGACGTTGCCAGCGCCCGTCAACCCATCCAGCCTGGCCATGGAGGTCATGTGCACGGTTGAGCGCTATTCCCAAGATCCTGACAACGTCGTCACCGCGGCCACGACGCAAGTGCTGGAAAAGTCCCCCTCCCTGGACCACAAGCAAAGGACCGATGCTC
Organism: Prorocentrum cordatum; assembly: GCA_963575745.1. Lineage (NCBI taxonomy): Eukaryota > Dinophyceae > Prorocentrales > Prorocentraceae > Prorocentrum > Prorocentrum cordatum. The sequence continues at coordinate 394,158 of CAUYUJ010007313.1, forward strand.
TGGGTGCGAGCGTTGACGGGGCTGCTGACGACGCCTCGGTCGAGGCCATGCCTTCGGCAGATCCCAGCTTGCAGCTGCCAACTTCGTCCCTCAACGTGTTCTTCTCCACGGGTGTGAGCAGTATCCTCAAGGCGTTGTGCGAGGAGAAGCCGAATGACATCGAGAAAATCACAGATTTTCTCAACCAGGCCATCTTCGCTTCCGAGCTAATCGATGACAATGCCAAAAGAGCTCAGGTGCCCATGGAAAGTGTCCGCCCTGTCTCGGCCGCGAACATCCTCGCGAGATGTGCGCTCGCAGCGGGTACATCGCGCGCGGCAGGTTTTGGCATGCAGCCGCAGGATAGCAAACGAAAGATCAAAGCGAAGCGCCATCGGAAGTAGGTCCGCCTGAGGATGCGTATGTATGCGATCAGCAGTGTTGATTGTAGTTCTGGCTGCGTGTGGGCAAACACGCACATCGCGCAGCCTCTTCGCGGTGCCCGTCTTCCGCTCGGCAGCCCCGTGCTGCACTCCACGTCCTCGTGCAGAGTGGTGGCTGCGAGGTGTTCCCGCGGGAGCCTCCCACCTGCTACCCTGAACACGCTCCTCTTGCCATCGCTCGGACGTCCATTCCACGTGCATGATTTGGTTTCGTGCGTGCCTTCCTCTCAGGATGATCCGGGATGCTCACCAATGACCCCCGCCGAGAAAACGCGCACACGTCCGAGCGATGCGCCACGTCCTTGTCGCTGGCCTCGGCTCGGAACGCTGTGGGCGGCCCCGCCTGGGTCTCTTCGACCCTGGCCGGTCGCTGCGCCCGCTCCTGGGGGGGCCCTTGGGCTTCGGTCGGGCCCTCCCCGCGGAGGTGGGGCCTGAGGAAAAGGAGGAGGAGGAGGAAGAGGAGGAGGAAGAGGAGGGGGAGGAGGAGGAGGAGGAGGAGGAGGAGGAGGAGGAGGAGGAGGAGGAGGAGGAGGAGGAGGAGGAGGAGGAGGAGGAGGAGGAGGAGGAGGGGAGGGGAGGGAGGGAGGGAGGGAGGGAGGGAGGGAGGCGGCGCGGGCAGGCCGGGGCCCCCCGGGCGGGGTGTGCCCCGTCTCCGACACCCCCCCGCGTGGGCCGCAGACGCGGCACGCTCCTGTCGGTGCCCTGCCTTCGGGCCCTCGCCCTGGGTTCGGTCTCCGACTGGGCCCCCAGCGTGCGCGCGAAGGTCGGCACGTCTCCGTCCACCCCTCCTGCTGGCTTCCATGCTGCAGCTCGGTGCCGGTCGTGGACCTGCGCCTCTGCTGGCTCGCTCGCTCCTGCTCCTGCTCTTTCTCCCTCCTCCTCAGCCTCGAGCTCTATCGGATCGGTTCGAGCATGGACGTTGCACCGTGGAGACTCTGGCGGCTCTTGATGGCACGGCATCGTTACGTAATAACGAAAACGCTAATCGTTTTTGATGGCCAGGTTTGACTGACTACTCTGACCGATGCTCCTAGAGTGAGTCACAGGGATCACAGTTGAAGAACTGCCCCGTCTGACTGGCCCAAGATCGCCATTTGGGGTTGCTCTGACGGATGCAACTCGGCTGGGAATTGGTTATCGATGGGCTTGCGGGGATGCCCAGAAAGCCTAAAGAGTCCAGTTACGGTGGGCCCCCGGCTGGCCAATGGAGCTGAGAGCAAGGGGCACCTGTTGACAAACGCTCGCTGTGCTGGGCATGCCACTTGAAAATGGCTCCGCCATGTGTCACCAGTCGGGCAACAAAAGGACCAAGATGGCTCCAAGACGATGAGATATTCGCATGACGACGGTCCCAAAGGGCCTCAAAAGGATCCCGAAGAGGCAATCAAGATGCCCAAATCCTTCGTTCCCGGAGGACTGTCGTATGATTTGACAATTCGCGCAGTTTTGATCTCACAGCGGCCATGACGGTGAAAGACGCCCTCAAAATCGCCCCAAGACGGCCCTCAAGAGGGCTCCAACAGGTCCCTAGAGGGCCATCAGACGGCCGCCGCTGATACTCGTCTTCCTGCGGTTGGCAGCAGCAGGCAGCAGCGGGGCGGCATTACAGCAGGGCGGCGTCTGGGCAGGACGCCTGATGCCTCGGGGGCGCGCCCTCCTTACCACAGAAGGAGCAGCAAGCAGCGGTAAGGAGCAGCAAACTTTGGAGGGCACAAGAGGCTCAGAAGACGCCTGAAGAGTGCCCGAGGGCGCTGTAAGAGTGCTCCCAGAAAAGCTCGCGGCCGTCCAAGGTGGACCCGAGGCGCCCCAACATCGGGAGCGGCCAAGAGGGGGGTGTCCAAGAGGGGGGGGGTGCAAATCATGACCAGCGGCATGTGCGCGGCCCAGCGGGGGGGGGCCAGGGACGTAATGAAACAAGAAGAGGCGCCATGAAATCTGGGGAGATATCATGGCCCTCGCCATGATATCCACCCCCCCTAGTCATCACCCCCCTCTTTTCCGCCCCCGAAAGGTGGACCCGAGGCGCCCCAAGAGGGCCCCAAGATGGCCCCCGGAGACGTTTCTGGGCAGCCGCAGGGCACGCCGGAAAAGAAACACCCCCCGGACCCTCGAAGGGACGCCAGGGCGGCCTCCGGAGGCGCGAGGGAGGCCGGCCCAGCGCCAAGCCTGAGCCGTGCCTTGGAGCACTCGCTGACTGCGAAGCTTGCCTCAGGTCGGGCATGTCCCCACTACAGGGGGGATCCTGGGCGAGAAAGGAAACATGCTCCAAAAATACCCCAAGTCAAAACAAAAAATGGTCCGCCATGTGCCACCAGTCGGGCAACAAAAGGACCAAGATGGCTCCAAGACGACGAGATATTCGCATGACGACGGTCCCAAAGGGCCTCAAAAGGATCCCGAAGAGGCAATCAAGATGCCCAAATCCTTCGTTCCCGGAGGACTGTTGTATGATTTGACAATTCGCGCAGTTTTGATCTCACAGCGGCCATGACGGTGAAAGACGCCCTCAAAATCGCCCCAAGACGGCCCTCAAGAGGGCTCCAACAGGTCCCTAGAGGGCCATCAGACGGCCGCCGCTGATACTCGTCTTCCTGCGGTTGGCAGCAGCAGGCAGCAGCGGGGCGGCATTACAGCAGGGCGGCGTCTGGGCAGGACGCCTGATGCCTCGGGGGCGCGCCCTCCTTACCACAGAAGGAGCAGCAAGCAGCGGTAAGGAGCAGCAAACTTTGGAGGGCACAAGAGGCTCAGAAGACGCCTGAAGAGTGCCCGAGGGCGCTGTAAGAGTGCTCCCAGAAAAGCTCGCGGCCGTCCAAGGTGGACCCGAGGCGCCCCAACATCGGGAGCGGCCAAGAGGGGGGTGTCCAAGAGGGGGGGGGTGCAAATCATGACCAGCGGCATGTGCGCGGCCCAGCGGGGGGGGGCCAGGGACGTAATGAAACAAGAAGAGGCGCCATGAAATCTGGGGAGATATCATGGCCCTCGCCATGATATCCACCCCCCCTAGTCATCACCCCCCTCTTTTCCGCCCCCGAAAGGTGGACCCGAGGCGCCCCAAGAGGGCCCCAAGATGGCCCCCGGAGACGTTTCTGGGCAGCCGCAGGGCACGCCGGAAAAGAAACACCCCCCGGACCCTCGAAGGGACGCCAGGGCGGCCTCCGGAGGCGCGAGGGAGGCCGGCCCAGCGCCAAGCCTGAGCCGTGCCTTGGAGCACTCGCTGACTGCGAAGCTTGCCTCAGGTCGGGCATGTCCCCACTACAGGGGGGATCCTGGGCGAGAAAGGAAACATGCTCCAAAAATATACCAAAGATGATCAAAAAATCGTATAAAAAATTGTCCCCAGGCTACTTTTTGACTATCTTTGAACAATTCCCCCTGTACACAGGGGCAGGCCCGACTCAAAGCTTGCCCGCCGGCTGCCCCGTGGGGGCCCGCCGTGGCTCCCGCCCCGCGGGCTGGAGAAGGCCGTGCGCAAGCAGCCTCGACGCGAGGATGCTTTGTGATTTTCCTGAGAAAGAGTGCCAGCTGGCGAGCGCGCGAAGGAGGGGCGAGGCCCAGTGGGCACGGGGAAGGGGAGGGGGAGTCGACACAAACCCCAACCTGCTGGACCCCAACCTCCATATTGCTGAGTCGCGGGAGCGCACTGCGCTGCCGGGCGGCGTGCTGCAGCCGAGGGCGCCCGGCACTCAGACTGCGGCCCAGCACTAGCCCACAGGCACGGCTGCAGAGACCTCGTGCTCTTCGAATCGCTGATGGGTACTGGCCATCGTGCGCAAGCATGCGATCGAGAAGGGAGAGAGCTACGACAAAATGCGAACGACAAGACAGGACCCGGGAGCACAGGCACGCGAAGAACAAGCAAGAGAAAACTGAATACATTACGTGTCAACCGAAGGCGCACTCAGGACTCAGGGAGCTCGGGACAAGCGCCAACATGGGTTCTCCATTTCGTCCTCCTCTTCTTCCTGCATCCTCCTCCTCCTCAAACAAACTCGTGCACTTCCTCCATACGTCCTCCTCCGTCTCGTAATCGTGATCCTGATACTCCCCCTCCTCCTCGGCCTACTCTGGCTCATCTGTCTCATCAGTTTCCTCATCCTCCCACTCTCCTTTTCCTCTTCCGCCGCTTCCTGCTCCTCCTTCTCCTGCTGCATTCCTTCTGCTCCCCCCCAGGGAGGCAAAGGTGCCGGCAGCGATCTCTCGGCACCGCCGCCGCCGCGTGCTGGCGACACTCTCTCCTCCAAGGACTCCCTGTCCCGCTTCGCGGGGTCCTCCCTGTCCCGCTTCGCGGGGATCTCCTGGCGGCAACAAATTTCGTGAAGATCTCTCTTCTCTTGACTTCGACGCCCACCGCACCAGCCTAAGTCGTTTGCCGACTCCCTGAAATCCGCCGGCCCCCTTGCGGGGCCACCAGGCTGTGAGGATGAGGATTGCAGCTCCCTGTTCCAGTTACAGTTTCCAGTTTCCACTGTTACAGTGCTGCTTGCTGCTTCCTTACTGTTAATTGTTGCTGTCCGCGCGAGGGGTGGGAGCCCCAAACAGGTTTTTTTACTACGCCCTGGGAAGGTTCTCAGAATTCGTGGGGGGGCGTGGGACACGTAAAATACATACTATTCGATTCCCCGAAACCATAATCTTTAGTAAATTACCCCAAATTCGCGTCCCCGAGGCCATAAAGCATTGCAAATTACTCAATACTCGCGTTCCTGAAGCCGTAACCCTTAGGATTGCACGATGTTTGCGTCCCCGAGGCCACAAACCTGTGTAAATTATACAATATTCGCGCCCCCGAAGCCGGAAGCCTTAGTAAATTACACATATTCGCGCCCCCGAAACCATAAACCTTAAAAATTATACCATATTCGCGTCCTCGAGGCCATATACCTTTGTAAATTACATAATACTTGCGTCCCCGAGGCCACAAGCCCTTGCAAATTACACAAGATTCGCGTCCTCGAGGCCATAAACCCTTGTAAATGATTCAAGATTTGCGCCCCCGAGGCCATAAACCTTTGTAACGTACATAATAGTTGCGTCCCCGAGGCCACAAACCTTTGCAAACTACGCAATACTAGCGTCCCCGAAGCCATAAACCATCGTACATTATTGAACATTCGCGCCACCGAAGCCATAAACCCTTGTAAATTCATATTGGCCCTCGCGTGAAGTCCCGACATTGCTTCACGTCAGCGTCCAGACATCCCAACACAGCTCTGGCAAGTCCCATTCTAAGAGAGGGAGGCCGGCGGCGTGGGGGCGAAGCCCTTGCGGATAATGTCTTGCAATTGGAGGAATTGGAACTCCTTATGGGGGGGGCGCGTATACCCACACAAACTGGGGCCTTAGATGAATCTCCCGCCCATGTGGGGGCACAAAGTGCGCGAGGGGTGTGCCGGAAACGGCGCGGGGCGACATACGCCCACTCCAACTGGGACCGTCGGATGCCGTAGAGGCCCCAAGAGAGAAGAGAAGAAGAGGAAGGAAGAATACGACGACGAAAACGACCCTACACGGCACGGAACACCGTGCCACAACTTACGGCTCTCCCAAGCCTCGGGACACGAGGTGTCACACGTGACAGCCTCCAGTGCGCTCCCCGGAGGAGCTGGCACGGTGGCGAGAATCGCCACGAGCAGCTTGAGAGAAGGAGGCCGGTGCACGGACCGCGAACAGCGAGACCCGATGTAGCCATGATGGTGACGATGGGGGTAATCTGGGACAAGGCGGACGCAGGAAATGGCGGCAGCGGAGAGCGGTGAGGCCAGTACAAGACATTGACGGCAGCGGACAGAGATACTAAGCGGGGACAGGGCCATCAAAAGAGATTGGCTGCAGTGGAAGGCGGTACCAGGGGAGGGGGCGTCTGAAGGGGCCCTGGGACACACAAATAAATAGACACAAATCCCAGGATTCCCCATATCTTCCCATTCGTATTTTCTAGGTTATCGTCTTTCCCCCCGCTACCCATACTTTCTCATGTTTTCCTGGGAGTCGACGATTACTTCTGTCAATATGTTTTTTCCCCAACCTTCATGTGGTGTTGGGGTGTTAGGTCCTCGTTTCGAAAAGACAGCGTCGCGCGTTCCTTCTCCTACTTCTTTTTCTCCTCCTCCTCCTCCTCCTCCTCCTCCTTCTCATCCTTTTTCTCCTTCTCCTCCTCCTCCTCCTCCTCCTCCTCCTCCTCCTCCTCCTCCTCCCCCTCCTCCCTCCTCCCATCATCATCATCATCATCATCATCATCATCATCATCATCATCATCATCATCATCATCATCATCATCATCATCATCATCATCATCATCATCATCATCATCATCATCATCATCATCATCATCATCATCATCATCATCATCATCATCATCATCATCATCATCATCATCATCATCATCATCATCATCATCATCATCATAATCATCATAGTCATCATCAGCATCATCCTCATCATCCTCATCAGCAGCAGCACCATCATCATCAGCATCAGAAGCAGCAGTATCAGCATCATCATCAGAATCATCAACATCATCATCATGCGTCAGCATCAGCATCAGCGTCAGCGTCAGCATAAGCAGCATCATCATCGTCAGCATCATCATCAGTATCATCATCATCATCAGCATCATCAGCAGCGTTATCAGCATCAGCATCAGCAGCAACCTCGTCGTCATCATCATCATCATCATCATCATCATCATCATCATCATCCTCGTCCTCATCCTCCTCCTCATCATCAGCATCATCATAATCATCAGCAACATCATCATCAGCATCATCATCAGCAGCATAATCATCAGCATCAGCATGATCATCAGCATAATCATCTTCATCATCCTCATCCTCATCCTCATCCTCATCATCGTCATCATCATCAGCAACATCATCATCAGCATCATCATCCGCGGCAACATAATCATCATCAGCATTATCATCATCGTCATCGTCATCAGCATCAGCATCAGAATCATCAGCATCAGCATCAGCATCATCATCAGCATCACCATCGTCATCGTCATCATCATCATCATTATCCGCATCCTCAGCTTCTTCTTCTTCTTCATCATCATCGGCATGAGTACCATCAGCATCAGCATCAGCATCAACATCATCTGCATCTGCATCAGAATCAGCACCAGCATCATCATCATCATCATCATCATCATCACCATCACCATCACCATCATCATCATCATCATCATCATCATCATCATCATCATCATCATCATCATCATCATCATCGTCAGCATCATCATCGTCGTCATCGTCATCAGTATCAGCATCAGCATCGGCATCAGCATCAGCATCATCATCAGCATCAGCATCATCATCAGCTTCATCATCAGCATCATCACCATCATCATCATCACCATCATCGCGTTTCGTGGCCCCAAAGGGAGATCCACCGAAGGTTCCAGTGGCGCAGTCCTCATGCGATTCCCCCACCCACCAGTACAGCGCTTCGTGGCCTCACAAGGAGCTCCACCGAAAATCCCAGTGGAGCAGTCCCTATGCGCTTCCTGCGCCCAGTACAGCGTTTCGTGTGGCCCCAGAGGGAGCTCCACCGAAGGTCCCAGTGGCGCAGTCCTCATGCGGTTTGTCCACCCAGTACAGCGCTTCGTGGCCCCAAAGGGAGCTCCACCGAAGATCCCAGTGGCGCAGTCCGCATGCGGTTCCCCCACCCATTACAGCGCTGCGTGGCCCTAAAAGGGAGCTCCACCGAAGGTCCCAGTGGCGCAGTCCTCATGCGATTCCCCCACCCACCAGTACAGCGCTTCGTGGCCTCATAAGGAGCCCCACCGAAGGTCTCAGTGGCGGAACTCGCATGCGGTTCCCCCGCCCAGCACAACATTTTGTGGCCCCAGAGGGATCTCCACGGAAGACGATACCCACAACTGCGGTACTCACAACTGCATATGGTTGGGTTTTTCGCCAGGCTAATTCCCCTCCTGAGCGTCGTGGACAGTGGTCGGCACATGATACTGGCGGCAGCGACCAGGGGTCGAGGACTGTCGGCGGAAAGGCTGGCGAAAGAAACTGGCGGCAGCAATCGTTCACTGGACCTCTCCCAGCCACCTCCTGGACCAAGTTGTCGAGTTGCGTTCAGCCGTGACGTCGAGGGCAAGGCTCCGACTGCAAACGGCCAGGCGTGACGAACAAACGAGTTGGCTCCTAAACATTGGGTCAAATGCATGCGGGGCTCTGCGCAGCGGGCTTCCGGCCTTCGCACCCAGCGGACCGCGGGCAGCGTGCACCAGAGGAAGAAATTGCCTGGCCGCGCATCCGTTCCCCCTGGTTTCCACTCCCCATCTTTCTTTCCAATCCCCGTTGACCCCTCGTTCCTCCGGTGCCCAGACAAAAAATGTCCACACCCAGGGCGGCAATGCGACGTGATAACAACCGCAACAGCATGATGCACTTGCCTCGCATCCCTCCACCCAAAACCCAAAGTTGAAGTGTCCACATTTTGCCCCTGGCGCGCGGCCTGCCGCCTAACCCCGCCAACTTTGAGTTGGGGATAAGGGGGGTTTACAGATTCGTTCGACGTGATTTGACGACGAGTGGTCTTGGCGCGACAAGTGTGGACACTTTTTGTCCGCCCACCGTCCTCCCTCACTCTCCCTCACCCTTTCTCTTCCCCCTCCTTTCCGATCAAATCCGTCCAGCCCGTCATTTCCCTCCCATCCCTTCGCCTCCGCTGCCTTCCCCGTCCTTTCCATCCCGTCCTCCAAACCGAAGAAATCCTGCACGGGCACGAACGTCGGGGACGACGCTGGCCGCACGCTCTGCGCGCCCGAGTCGACGTTGAAAGCAGCGTGTGTTCTGATAGACATTGCGCCATCCAACCAGACGAATCTTTACACATTACAGCTCCGAGTTTGGGGACCTGGGGTGTTTCCAAAGATTGGGTTTCCAACGTGCTGCTCCTTCCATGCGCAGCCCGTCCGCTCCCTCCTTCCGCCCTCTCCCCTTGCCGTTCCTCCTGCCTAGCTTCTCCGTTTCTCCCACGATCCCTGGCCTCCCCTCCAGTCCGAAGAGGGGCTCCCAAGGCAGAAAGTAGCACAAAGAAGCCATTACCGCGGCAACAAACGCTGGCCATAACCATGTGACACTGAGAATATGGAAATCATCGCGAAGGGTAGATAAGTCGACCTGCTCGTCCGCATTCCATTTCCTGGTGCAGCGGCCAAGGGTGGGCCTCGCCTGCCGCATGCAGAAACCAGAAAGCATACAACGTGTCGGATTCAGGTGGTCGCACCGTGCCCCTAAGGTGGGGCAAACAATTTCCAACATGTTAGCGCCCATGGATGCTACGTTGAACAACGCGGCGAGTTTACCCAAATTCGCAATCGATATCACGCAGGAAGACGGGCCCGAATTCCGCTACGGGTGCGGACCTGGGAGCAACGACCGGCACAAGGCCAATCACGCAGCCCAAAGGCCCCAACCCAGCAGGCGACTCGTCGATGAAGCCCTTCTCCAGGAGCTTCACCGACGAACAGGGCCGCACAGCATACCCGTCGCCCACCGAAGGTGGAGACCACATCTTCCCGCCCGCCCGCCCCCGAGCCAGCAGCCTGGAGTGCAGATGATTGGGCAGTCACGAGACGCACAGAGACAGACTAGCACTGCATTATCTCTTTGGAGGCGCGCGTCCGACCCGAACAAACAATATACCCATCTTGTAACAATATCGTTTCCCGAGCGGCGCGACAAGAAAATGCCCACCACGAGGCATGCACTGTAAGATTTTTCGGTGCGTGCGTCGCCCATGGGGGGGGGGCGACGCACACATAGCATTAGTATGTTGGGGTGACGCCGAAGCCAGGCCACCGGGGCACAAAGAGTGCACCGAAACAGATTTCGGCGAACATCACGGCGGCATCCAATTCCGCCTAAGCGCCTGAGCGCTTAAATTTCTAATCCTATAATTATGAAATCCGAATTACTGCAAAAGCGGCCGTTATGCAACCCGGCTCCATCTACTGTAAAAAAACTTGCCTGAGCATGTGTGCAGAATATCCTATTTTTAATAACACAAAGTGCCCAGCCCCCGTCGCAACCCCGCTCCATCTACTTCAAAAATAGCATTTCCTGCGCATGCGTGCAGAATATCTCATTTTTTTCAGCACAAAGTGCGCCCCTCTTATGTAAACCCGCTCCATCTACTGCAACAAATAGCACTTCCTGCGCATGCGTGCAGAATTTCCTATATTTTACAATACAAAGTGCCTTCCGTTGCGACCCGATCCACCGATTCCATAAAATAGCGGTTCCTGCGCATGCGTGCAGAACCTCTTCCGCCCGACCCGACTCGTCCCGTTCGTTACAGCACTCGCGTGCCAACTGGATCGCACATCCGTCGTCGCCGTCGTCGTCGTCGTCGACGCTGTATTCGATGCGATTCTAACGAGGGGAGAGATGATCTTCATGGTGGGGTGGCGTGCGGGTGGGAGTGACGGCCACCGCAGGTGGGTTCGCGGTCACGTTGTACTCGTGGCCACGCCTAATAGACCCTAAACCCTAAACCCTAAATTCCCAAGCACATCGCTGTGCATCTGCCCGCGCACCGCGCATCACCGTCGCCGTCTACGAGAGACAGGGCTTCTCTGAGATGCTTCAGCTGGTTGCCAGACTGGGTCGACGTGGGAGCCTTGGGCTCCCCTCCCCCACTATGGGGAGTCGCGATTCTACGATAAACGCTCCTATGATCCTCGAAGAATACAACACCCTAAACCCGGAGACTGCGCGCTCGGGTCGCGCTGTATGCTCCGACACGTAAAAACACGTGCGGCGCGCTCCAAGCGCCTCTAGGCGCACTTGGGAGCGCCTGGGAGCGCCTGGGAGCGTCTGGGAGCGCCAGGGAGCGCCTTGGAGCGCCTGGGAGCGTGCCGCGAGCGCCTGGGAGCGCCTGGGAGCGCCTGGGGGCGCCTGGGAGCGTGCTGGGAGCGCCTGGGAGCGCCTGAGAGCGCCTGGGAGCGCTTGGGATCGCCTGGGCCCGCCTGGGAGCGCCTGGGAGCGCCTGGGAGCGCCTGGGAGCGCCTGGGAGCGCCTGGGAGCGCCTGGGAGCGCCTGGGAGCGCCAGGGAGCGCCAGGGAGCGCCTGTGAGCGCTTGGAGCGCCCATTGGGGAATTTAGGGGCCAGCGGCCCTAAACCCTAAAAGGCTTTAGTTCGGGAGGTCGCCCGCCATGCGGCCAGGGGTGGGAAGATGTTGCACCGCCTGCCCCCTTCGCCAAGCTTGCTCGGGTCGGCTAACCGCCCCCCGAACCAAGAGTGCCGAAGGGGGGGCAGCATTGCCTGGACTGTCGGCCGCTGCGCTAAGAGAAACCCTACATTCCCAAACACCTCGTCGTGCATCTGCCCACCCACCGCACATCACCGTCGCCGTTTACGAGAGATGCTTCCGCTGGTTGCCAGACTGGGTCGACATGGGAGCCTTGCGCTCCCCTCCCCCACTTTGGGGAGTCGCGATTCCACGAGAAACGCTCCTATGATCCTCGAAGAATACAACACCCTAAACCCGAGGACTTTTGTTCCTCGAACGTCACATAGATACGCTCCGACACGTAAAAACACGTGTGGGGCGCTCTGGGCGCCTCTGGGCGCACTTGGGAGCGCACTTGGGAGCGCCTGGGAGCGTGCCGCGAGCGCCTGGGAGCGCCTGGCGGCGTGCCGGGAGCGCCTGGGAGCGCCTGGGGGCGCCGAGGAACGCCTGGGAGCGCCTTCGATCGCCTAGGAGCGCCTGGGGGCGCCCGGGAGCGTGCCGGGAGCGCCTGGGAGCTCCTGGGAGCGCCTGGAAGCGTCTGGGATCGCCAGGGAGCGCCTGGGAGCGCCTGGGAGCGCCTGGGAGCGCTTGCGAGCGCCTGGGAGCGCTTGCGAGCGCCTGGGAGCGCCTGGGAGCGCCTGGGGGCGCCTGGGAGCGCTTGGAGCGCCCATTTGGGAATTTAGGAGCCAGCGGCCCTAAACCCTAAAAGGCTTTAGTTCGGGAGGTCGCCGGCCATGCGGCCGGGGGTGGGGTGTGGTTGCAGCTCTTGCGTCGTCGGCCTGCTTGCTCGGGTCGGCCAACCGCCCCCCAATCAAGCCTGCCGAAGGGGGGCAGCCTTGGCCCAACCCTACACCGTAAATTCCCAAGCACCTCGTTGTGCTTCTGCACCGCGCATCATTGTCGCCGTCTACGAAAGACAAGGGCCCCTCTGAGATGCTTCAGCAGGTAGCCAGACTGGGTCGTCCTGGTAGCCTAGGGCCACCTAACCCCACGATTGGGGATCCACGATGCAAAGATAAACTATGCCTGATCCTCGAAGAATACAACCCGGCAACCTTTTACGCTCGGATTCCCCCCCTACTTCTCCGACGCATGAAAACATGTGTGGGGCGTTCCCAGCGCTTCTGGGCGCACTTGGGAGCGCCTTGGAGCGCCTGGGAGCACCTGGGAGCGCCAGGGAGCGCCAGGGAACGCCTGGGAGCGCCTGGGAGCGCCTGGGGGCGCCTGGGAGCGCCTGGGAGCGCCTGGGAGCGTGCTGGGAGCGCCTGGGAGCGCCTGGGAACGTGCCGGGAGTGCCTGGGAGCGCCTGGGAGCGCCTGGGGGCGCCTGGGACCGCCTGGGAACACCTGGGATCGCCTGGGAGCGCCTGGGAGCCTGGGAGCGCCTGGGAGCGCTGGGAGCACCTGGGAGCGCCAGGGAGCGCCTGGGAGCGCTTGGAGCGTCCATTTGGGAATTTAGGGGCCAGCGGCCCTAAACCCTAAAAGGCTTTAGTTTGGGAGGTCGCCGGCCATGCGGCCGGGGGTGGGGAGTGGTTGCAGCTCTTGCGTCGTCGATCGGGTCGGCTAAACGCACCCCCAATCAAGCCTGCCGAAGGGGGGGCAGCCTTGCCCAGACTGTCGGCCGCTGCGCGCCCGAGAAGCCCTAAACCCTAAATCCTAAACCCTTGCGCGCAGCGCACACGGCGGAACGGGCCTAGCGCACGCGCGAGGAAGTCATCGAGGGGCTCACGCAACCAGCCTGAGGACACCTCGCGGGGCGCACTGTGCCCTCCCCTGGCCATCGCTCGGACGTATCTTCCCTGTGCGTTTTTCGATGTCGTGCGTGTTTTTTTACCTAACAGCGAAGACTGATAGGTTTCTAGTGGTGTCAAAAGCGAGCATCTGATGACTCAGAAGGGAGGTCTGGGCGGCATCCGGACAGCGAGGGCCGGGCTCAGGGCCGGGCTCGTTTTAAGCAAACAGTCACACACTTCGTACTCTTCGACCTCCCAGAACTCCATTCCCGGGCCGCATTTTGAATGCCCGGAGCCAACTGTAGGCCACTTCGTGCTCTTCGACTTCCCAGAACTCCATTCCCGGGCCACATTTTGGATGCCCGGAGCCAACTGTAAGCCACTGAACTCCACTCCCGGGCCACATTTTGAATGCCCGGAGCCAACTGTAGGCCACTTCGTGCTCTTCGAGTTCCCAAAACTCCATTCCCGGGCCACATTCTGAATGCCCGGAGCCAACGCTACTTCGTGGTCTTCGAGTTCCCAAAACTCCATTCCCGGGCCACATTTTGAATGCCTGGAGCCAACTGTAGGCCACTTCGTGCTCTTCGAGTTCCCAAAACTCCATTCCTGGACATGATTTTGAATGCCCGGAGCTAACTGTAGGCCACTTCCTTCGTAGCCAACGACTTCGTGTTCTTCGAGTTCCCAGAACTCCATTCCCGGGCCACATTTTGAATGCTGAGGCAGGCAGGCTGAGGCTGAGGCAGGCTGAGGCTGAGGCAGGCTGAGGCTGAGGCCGAGGCTGAAGGCAGACTGAGGCTGAGGCTGAAGCAGGCTGAGGCTGAGGCTGAGGCAGGCTGAGGCTGAGGCAGGCTGATGCTGAGGCAGGCTGAGGCTGAGGCTCAGGCTGATGCAGGCTGAGGCTGAGGCAGGCTGAGGCTGAGGCCGAGGCTGAAGGCAGACTGAGGCTGAGGCTGAAGCAGGCTGAGGCTGAGGCTGAGGCAGGCTGAGGCTGAGGCTGAGGCAGGCTGATGCTGAGGCAGGCTGAGGCTGAGGCTCAGGCTGATGCAGGCTGAGGCTTAGGCAGGCTGAGGCTGAGGCCGAGGCTGAAGGCAGACTGAGGCTGAGGCTGAAGCAGGCTGAGGCTGAGGCTGAGGCAGGCTGAGGCTGAGGCTGAGGCAGGCTGAGGCTGAGGCAGGCTGAGGCTGAGGCTGAGGCTGAGGCAGGCTGAGGCTGAGGCAGGCTGAGGCTGAGGCCGAGGCTGAAGGCAGACTGAGGCTGAGGCTGAAGCAGCTGAGGCTGAGGCTGAGGCAGGCTGAGGCTGAGGCTGAGGCAGGCTGATGCTGAGGCAGGCTGAGGCTGAGGCTGAGGCTGATGCAGGCTGAGGCTGAGGCAGGCTGAGGCTGAGGCCGAGGCTGAAGGCAGACTGAGGCTGAGGCTGAAGCAGGCTGAGGCTGAGGCTGAGGCAGGCTGAGGCTGAGGCTGAGGCAGGCTGATGCTGAGGCAGGCTGAGGCTGAGGCTGAGGCTGATGCAGGCTGAGGCTGAGGCAGGCTGAGGCTGAGGCCGAGGCTGAAGGCAGACTGAGGCTGAGGCTGAAGCAGGCTGAGGCTGAGGCTGAGGCAGGCTGAGGCTGAGGCTGAGGCAGGCTGAGGCTGAGGCTGTGACTGCGACTGCCGTTGCCACTGCGACTTTCATCGCGAATGCGACTGCGACTGCGAGAACAGCAGAATTTTACAACTGGATTCTCATGTGAATCGTAAGGGGAATGCTTCCAGATATGCTCCTACACATCGCTGTTAGGTTGCTTTGCCGGGATATTTTTGTTTCGCAAGATGATCCAGGATGCTCCTCAATGATCCCCGCCGAGAAAAAGTGCACACGTCCGAGCGATACCAGGTCCCCGTCACAGTCTGCGAACGTGGGGGCAGGTCCCCCATGTCACCCCTGAATTGTTGTGAGTGGTGCAGACTCTGCCCCCCGGCCATGACTCCAACCGCGGACAGGCCAGCACAGCCTTGGCGAAGGGAGTCAACCGAGCAGAGCGGCAAAAAGTCCTTCACCCCCCCCGGTTGTCTGGAAGCCCGTGCTCAGACAAGCAGGGCACGAGCTCAACACACGTACCATCACGTATCCGAACAGCCCTACGGCTCCCCCATGTCTCCACGTCTCGCCTCCTTCCGGTAACCTCCACTGCCGCCAACAACCCTAAGACTATGTGCACCGCCTCGACCGCAAGCTATACGACGTACGCTCCACGCGCCGAGCCGCCTCCCCCCGCCCCCAGCGCTTTCAGCACTCTCCTCGTGCCCGAACCTACCCAGAGGCAACGAATGATCAAAAATGAGCGCGCTCACCAACCAAAACCAGCTGCTACCAGCATGTTTAGACCATGGGCCAACCATCCGAGTTGCCAGCCAGCCAACCGGCAAGCCAACAAACCAACCACCCGAACAAGCGCAGCCACGCAAGAAGCAATCTGAGGGGGGGCGACTGCAGAGGGCGAAACCATTCAGATAAGTTCTCCAGGAACCACTTTGCAGCCAAGTTATGACTGAAAAAACAACTAATCCGAGAACCCCAGGAGCAAGGGAATTGCCACCTGCACGCCACACGCTGACACCAGTAAGTGGCTGGCTAGGCCAGGACCGCGACGTCTGGAGTCTCCTAGCCAGACCAGAGCGGCCTAGAAACCAAACATGGGCCCAGGGACCTGTCCAAATTGAGCGTCGGTGCGCGATCGGCAGATCCCCGATGGTCGTCGGCGGCGCGCCTGGGGGGGAAGCGGGGGGGGGGGCAGGGACGCAATGAAATAAGACGAGGCGCCACGAGATCTGGGGAAATATCATGGCCCACGCCATGAGATCCCCCCCCCTAGTCATCACCCCCCTCTTTCCGCCCCCGACTGTAGAGGGACAGGCCCGACGTCAGCCTGAGCCCTCCCCGGAGACGGAACAACTTCTCAGCGGGCCGGAGCGCCTCCGAGGAGGCCCGCGGCGCCCTGCGAGAGGGCCTCCTCTGCCCTTCGCTGCCCCCCCCGGGCGAGCCGCCGAGGCCGCGCGCCGCCCCCGACGGACGAGGGCAGGCAAGGCCCTCCTCCTCCACCTCCTCCTCATCCTCCTCCGCCTCCTCCTCCTCCTCCTCCTCCTCCTCCTCCTCCTCCTCCTCTCCTCCTCCTCCTCCTCCTCCTCCTCCCCCTCCCCCTCCCCCTCCCCCTCCCCCCTCCTCCTCCTCCTCCTCCTCCTCCTCCTCCTCCTTCTCCTCCTTGCCGATTCTTCTTGCAGCGCGTCCCAGCGCCCGCCTCTCCAGCTCGAGCCGGCGCTGGTTCCTGTCCAGCTTGTCCTCTCCGCGCGGGGGGCGGGCGGGTAGGGGGCCACGTGCGAACCCATACCCCTACCCCCCACGATTTCGGAGGGGGAGGGCGGGGTTCACTTCGCTCGGGAGCTCCACCCTCCCCCTCCGAAATCGTGGGGGGTATGGGGCAGGGTTCGCGCGTGGCCCCCTAGCGGGGCCCCGGGGCCTCCGACTGCGGCCGGCGGGGGGAGGGGGCGCGCGGGGCGGGGCGGGGCCGGCCGGCGACCCGGAGCGGGATGCGGGGCGCCCGCCCGGCCGCCAGGTCGGGTCCGAATGCGGTTTTGCACCGGAGGCGGAGGAGGAGGGGGAGGGGGAGGAGGAGGAGGAGGAGGAGGAGGCGGAGGAGGGAGGCGGAGGCGGAGGCGGAGGAGGAGGAGGAGGAGGAGGCGGAGGAGGAGGAGGCGGAGGAGGAGGAGGAGGAGGAGGAGGAGGGGGAGGAGGCGGAGGAGGAGGAGGAGGAGGGGGAGACCAGGGCTGAACCTGAAGGGGGTGTTTCGTTTCTTCGTGCTGTTTCTCGTGCTCCCTCGTTTTGCCTTCGCTTCGCCTTGAACGCATAACAAAACGAAAAACAAAACGGCCCCCGAGATAGCCAAAACACAGTTTCGGTCCAGCCCTGGAGGAGGCAACCGGCAGCAACTCACGTGCCCTGGGCCCCTCGGTCACTCGTGCTCAACGAAAGGCCTGGGGCACAGGAGCTGCCGCCAGGTGGTCCTCTCCGTCTCAGCGAGAGGCGCGGGGCGCGCGAGCTGCCGCCAGGTGGTCTTGTCCCCCTCCGCCGCCGCCGCCGCCGCCTCCCTCTGGGAGTTCCTCGTCCCCCCTCCCTCGGCAGTGCGTCGCGGCTGGGCACGCCACAGCCACCCGGGTGGCACCGGGGCCGCCAGGCACGGGGCAGAGACGAGGGGCGCGGCTCGTGCGGGTCAAGGCGAGGGACGGGGGAGGCGCAGCGCGTTGGCACCGTGGGGGGGCGGGAGCGGCGGCGATCCTGGAGCACGGCCTGCCCCCTCCGGAGCGGTCGGCTCTCCAAGGAGTACCACTGGTTTGTATGGACGGCGGCGAGTGGGCCGTACCGTCGGGGCGCTGACCTAAGGAACCCTAAATAAGGAACGAGGCCCCTTTTCTCCAGACGTTGAACTTCGATTTCCCTTCGAAAACCCAAGGAAAACACGGGCCAAACTGTGAAACTATCAAGGAACGCGGAGCCCCTCCCCAATCAAAAGGGTTCCTTCTTCAGGGCCCCGACTGTACGAGTGGGGGCAGGGTAGGGGCGGGACGGGGGAAGGGGATGAGTGAAGGGGCCCTGGGACACACAAATATACCCCCCCACTTCCCATACTCCTCTCCTCCTCCCCCCGCGTGCCCGCGGGAGCGAACACGGGGAAGGGGAAGAAAAGCAAGAGGAGGAGGCGGAAGAGGAGGAGGATGACCAGCATAAATCCAAGACGCTCCAACGATGTTGCTATAATCCCCCTTCGAACTTCCCTCTTCATAGGCCCAAGCAATACATTATTTTTCAATGGATTACAACCGTCTGAAAAATCCGCAATCGTGCCGAAGCATCAGTGCTGGGACTACAGCGCCACGGATCAACGTGACTGTTACGTCCTGACATAAATCGTGCCCGAACACCTCTCCTGGGACTTCAGCACCGCAGACATTTGAACTCATGTGCGCGGCGCTAAGGCGAGAGCCACATTTTGAAGCGGAACCGCCCTCCATCCTTGAAACCGCTGCATACTTTAAAGACACGTGCGCGCAGCGCTAGAAGGCGAGAACCACATGTTGAAAACCACCAGTCCTCCATCCTTCGAAAACTACAACTTGAAAACCACCCGCCCCCCATCCTTTGAAAACCACAATTTGAAAACCACCCGCCCTCCATCTGTGAAAACCACATTTTGAAAACCACCCGCCCTCCATCCGTGAAACTGCTCCAGATCTCAAGCCTCAGGAGCACAAGCGGGGGAACGACGTCTCGGGCGAAGCGCCCAGCCCGCCCTGCCGACGCGCCTGGGGGCGCGACAGAGGGGCCCGTGCGAATGCAGTGGGCGGCCAGCGAGGCACTCGCCATCGCTCGGACGTCCATGCCCTGTGTTTTTTTCGGTTTCGTGCGTGGTTTTTTGGCCAAATGATCAAGGATGCTCCTCGATGGTCCTCGCCGAAGGAAAAATGCACACGTCCGAGCGATGCCAAGGGCAAGGACTTGCACAGCGAAGCAAGGACCAGCCCAAGGGGGCGCACAACCCAACCGCCGCCCACGCCACCCAGGCTGGTACAGCGGCCGCGGCAGCGGCAGCACGGCGGGGCAGGGCAGGGGGGGCGGGAGAGGATGGAGGAGGAGGGACCGTGGCTCGACTTGGGAGGAGGAGGAGGAGGAGGACGAGGAGGAGGAGGGGGAGGAGGAGGGGGAGGAGGCGGAGGACGAGGAGGAGGAGGAGGGGAAGGAGGGGGAGGAGGAGGGGGAGGCGGGGGAGGAGGAGGGAAAAGGGAGGAGGAAGGGACGATGGGAAACGGCGACACGAGCACGACCAAGAGGAGAGGAGAGAGCACCCGATACCAGCGTGCGGGACACTCCCACGGCTCGATCAGGTCACGATCAGCTCGCGAGCGACCTGGCAGTTGAAGGGCTGGGCTCGGAGGCGGGCGTCGAGAGCTAACAAGGCGGCCGGCGGTCCTCAAGACCAAGACGCACGCTGCTGGTCGAAGGCAGCGTGCAACCCATCGATCGAGCGCCTGACCGATCCACAACATGACTGGACTACCGCCTGGGATATTCACATGCGACTATATCAACGCTGAGAATTGGGTCTTCGCCCCAATCGACTGGGAGAGATGGCAGACGGGAGCGGGCATGAGGAGGCATTCAGGAGGAGGGAAAAGAAGAAGAATACGGCCACACGTACGCGGGGTGGCGGCGCTAAGATCAGGTGTTGCTAGAAGTGCCCCTGCGACATCGAGCCCCAGCACGTTGCGAGCCCGAGCCTGTGCTCAAAACCAGGCCAAGCAGGAAGACCGCAATGTTCTGACGAACTGTGGTGCACCGCGCCGAGCCTGGGTGCCAGATAGTGAGCCGTTCAAAAAAACTAAAGACTGGCCATTGCAACCGGTATTCTGAATGTCCCGTGCAGAACTGCTGCTTGTCCGATTCAGAAACTGCCTGGGCAGAGGGCCCGACGCTCTGGATGGAAGAGGAGGAGACGAGTGAGGAGGACGGGACGAGGGAGGTGGAGGAAGAGGAAGAGGAGGGGAGATGATGAGGACGACAGCGGCGATGGCGGCCGAGGAGCCAGCGACGAAGAGCCTGCTCCGCATGCGCATCAGAAGGCCGTGCAGAGCCACTGCGGCGACCACTGCCACTATACCAAGAAGCGCACCAACCAGAAGTGACTAACGATGACAAGCTGAACGACCACGAATCTGGCGACCAGGTCCCATCCCGCCAACGACAGGTACTCTGACATCGGGATCCATGTTAACACCTACGACTCCACTCTCCTGGACGAGACGCTGCGAGCCAGCTCGGAAGGTGGTGGCTATGACAAGCGGGCAAAGGCCCAAGATGCACCAGCCCCAGGAGGCTCGCCATCCTTCGTCGCTCCCCAGGTCGAAGGTCGACCACACCTGCTGCAGCGCCCAGGGCCAGGA